>WURV02147690.1:0-28444 GCA_011762755.2 Epimenia babai | reverse complement strand
GTTAATAACGGTCTTATTAACGTTAACTAAGTTAATAACGGTCTTATTAACGTTAACTAAGTTAATAACGGTCTTATCAACGTTTACTAAGTTAATAACGGTCTTATCAACGTTTACTAAGTTAATAACGGTCTTATTAACTATTGACAATAAATGAGTTCATAACGGTCTCATTAATGTCAACTAAGTTGTTAACGGTCTCATCAACGCTAAGTTCGTAACGATCTTATCAACGGAAATTTATTCGTAACGGTCTTACCAACGGAAATTTAATTCGTAACTGGTCTTATCAACGGAAAGTAAGTTCATCACGGTCTTGTCAACGGAAAGTAAGTTCATCACGGTCTTATCAACGGAAAGTAAGTTCATCACGGTCTTATCAACGGAAAGTAAGTTCATCACGGTCTTATCAACGGAAAGTATGTTCATCACGGTCTTATCAACGGAAAGTAAGTTCATCACGGTCTTATCAACGGAAAGTAAGTTCATCACGGTCTTAAAAGCGATAAATACGTTGTTTTGGAAAACCGTAACTATATATTGCACAATGATAGAATCCAAAAAGAATATTAAAAGAACTTGGATAACAAGCCCAAAATATTTATGACAAGGGGATATTAGTGCGTTTGAAGGAGGCGAGAGAGCCTACTGTGTAATTGTGTTTGGTACATCAATAAAACAATAATAGAAATAGGCGATATCCATAACGAACCTGATTTAATATGAGCAAGTCACGATATTAAAGAAAAAAGGAGAGAAAGATACGGTGTCATTGCGACTCAATTAATTATCGCAAATGTCAGTCGCACCTGCTGTATTGATTGTCTTACGCCTGTACGGAACTACAATCACCCACTTGTATGATAATTTTTCTCAATATGCCAAGCAGTAAATTATTACTATGTTCACTATTGATTTAGCAATTTTATTCGCATTCACAACGCTGTGTATAGATAGAACACAATTCGTTCGTCGATTGAGGAAGTCAATTTGTTTTTTTCAAGGTAAAAGGTATCTCTCACCTGACTATTATGATGTATACTACTCAAAATTCTTGAAACATCGTCAGATCGTGTATGACTATTTTATGCAGTGACTAATTTCATACACGCACCAACCAATGTTGAATGCTTATTATTCCACATGTTGTTTTTGTGTATTAATTTTTGAAAAGAGTATTTGACGTCATTTACCATGAGCTCCCATTGATTCTTTTTATTAGTTGATCCAAAATTTTGCTTTTGAGAACATTAAATATTTTATCATCATTAATTAACCTGTCCGAGGTTGTCTCGCACACATTGAGGTATTGATATGGGAACCAGACACCTCTACGCCGCATAAACTCAGAAGAGCTTGCTTGGGGTATTGAGTTACTACCAGAAGGGCTACATCATTCAGGCTTCAAATCGATTTCGGTAAACGGCGCGTAGTCAGAGCACATACTGGGTGTGGGAAGAGGGTTACATGAGGACGACCGTACCTACATCTTGTAACAGCCTTGAAAAATATACGCTACAAGAGGGCGACTATACCTACATCTAGTAACTGCCTTCAAAAATATATGCTACACGAGGACGACTGTACATGTCGTAACTGCCTTCAAAAATATATGCTACACGAGGACGACTGTACATGTCGTAACTGCCTTCAAAAATAGATGTTACACGAGGACGACTGTACATGTCGTAACTGCCTTCAAAGATATATGCTACACGAGGACGACTGTACATGTCGTAACTGCCTTCAAATATATACGCTACAAGAGGGCGACTATACCTACAGCTCGTAACTGCCTCCACGAACCCAACGAGGACAGTCATTTCTAACTAAGAGAACTAAGTGAGAAAATCGACACCATAATGTGGTTCTAATATACGAGACCTGACACCGCCGGACACTGACACGATAAGCTTACATTGTCTAGAGAAATACTCACAATGGATACATGTCCAGTGTAGTGGTCCAAAGTGGTGCGGGCGAATTACAGCTTACTGTACATAACGATCGTTAGGTTTGAGAGGGCGCGGCCAAATAGAGATCTTGCCTCCGCTATCGCGTGTTAAAATTATTTTAGTATGAATTTTCAAATCGCTTTGTAATACATGTTTTTGGAAATTTTAAGTAGTATACTTCGCGCTGAAGTGAAATCGATATGAACTAAATGTGGTGAAGAGTCGCGCATCTGTTCGAGTATCAGTTATTCTGTCATTACTACCGCATATGGACGTCATTCCATATCGATAAGGTTCAGACTACGTCAGAAACATGCCTCATGTAATTTTCTTACCAAATATAAACTTAATACAGAATAGTCGAACCAAATGGTGTAGCTTAGGGTTAGGACATTAGAACAAATAAACACCAACAATATCATTTTGTCGAAATTTCATAGTTTGAAGTTTAATATATCATGATATATTGACCTGAATCTATTATTATTGATAGAAATAACATTGATCTACTAATAATTGTCTTAATTGGACCTCGGATTCGGCCTGGGATTATTGGGTATGCCTATGGCATCGCTTGTTCCCTGACATGAGGCATAGACGTAGGGTTAAAGTTATTGCGCCACGATTCGACCGTACACGGGACCGGACGATTGGAGGTTTCAGTGACCCACCAAGTGTGCAATAGGCTGATATCTCAAACGGTTCAGCACGATATAGAGAATTCGACGCACGATGCTGAGATTGCTAATCTACATAGAAATCAGTTAAATAAGAGTCGCTTGGAGAAACACATTGGGCGGTTTTTTTTACAGAAGTTTTGAATGACGTGTGCTCGACCACCGGCCCGATCTTTGAGCAACCATGCTAGTCGACTTCACTGACTCTGTCTATCTAGCTTCTCGCGTTAGTACCGCCAAGGCGTCACGTCTCTGTCTCCTACAGCCTGATTGATTTCCGTTTTAGGCGAAACTAATCAGTAGCGAGATAGGTTAATGGCATAAAGTTTATTACACAAAATCCCTTGTCTGGCTGTCACGTTATCAAGATGACTGCGCAATGATCATGTAGCGAGGAAGATTAGACAATCGATCCCGCCGTTTGGCGATCTTCACACCGCAATCCACATAAAAAGAAACCTAACGTAATAAATCAAGACATGGTGGAGTTCTCACTTGCAGATTCAAAAGCTTTAGAAATAAATCACAAGATATTAGATGACTACGGAGTGACGAATGTTAGCTATTATCCCGTTCGTTTATTGAAGACCTTGAATCGATCGATAAAACTGTAGAATGCTTTTTAATTCAATTCGATTTTTGAACAGTTTTCGATCGGTAGATTACTGTATGATTAATATTTTTTATGTACAGGTGAATCTAGAGGTTATTACGCGTGTGCATCGTCTAATAAATACGAGAATGTCGCGAGATTATAGTTGCTATGGTGACCATGCACACGAGGCGTGGTAATTGCGACTTGCCACCTAATTAAACAGATCACACGAGGTCGCCACTGTGAATGCAGGTCCTGTAATTTGTTTCTGCCTAAAAATCGCATTTAAGAGATTAAACGTGTAAGTAGGTCAATATCCAGTATGTAACTATTACTAATAATAAAATACCACGCAGCGAGGTTTTTTAACACGTGACCCTGAATGTTCTCCGGGTCGCAGCTTTCTGTTACCTCCCAGTTTCGGCAGTTTGGCGTTAGCCTGAATAAATTACCGCACGGATCCCGTTATATCTTAGTGTTTCGATTGGGCATTAGAAAAGCTTCTGCATCTTGTCGATTTGGCCTCGCCCGCAGCTCGTGGGCGAAACATGATTAAATAGGACATCGGAAGTAGGCGTTGGACTACGATTGCGTTTCTTAATCTCGGCGATTATTACAACATAAGTGCTGTATATGGACTCGGGGCAATACCCAATATCATTCTCGTCTCTTCTACACAGAAACACTAATTGATCGTATACAACGAACGATGGAATGCGCCTCGGATTTCCGAATATCTATAGTTTATTTCGGAGATAATTGATACATGTTTCACTGGCATTACGCCGTATTGTGGAACGCGCCGAGTGATCCATCGGTTCGCTTGGCCGACCCAACGTCTCTTGTGTTTCCTAAATTAACTCCTTTCACAGCTTGCGCGCGTTACTCATCGTTTTACACGACGCATACACGGACAAATTAGCCCCGGGCCGAGCCGTAATTATTCTCATTGGCGCGCGAGGCCAGTGCATTACGATACAGTGGCCGTAGATGATGTCTAAGCAAATGTTCGCATCCTCGAATCCCTTTCCGCCTGGTTATTTTGTGACAAATACGGTTTACGAGTCTTGTGGTCGTCCAGGGCCGATTAGGCGTTAATCTAGGACACGGCGTCCTTGTACATCTCGTCCGGCATGTATATTCGTCGGGCGAGGATTACGGCGGATTGGTGAGATCAAGCTAATCATTGAAGATAGAGTCGAGGCTGTCGCTGGGTTCACTGAACGCCATGTTCGCTTAGACACTATCGATTAGGTGTAATATCACTGTTTCATACTTTCCTGGCGTCCAGATGACCGTAGGTAACGCGAGAAAACTATAACGAGAAACCCACCTCGGCAGTTGTAAACGACATTAACCAGATAGCGTAATTTCCCTGGTTCGCGACCACATAATAGAGGGAACATTAAATCTCTCATAATGTCCTGCTAGATTCCAAAGTATTTGGCCAAAAATGTACATTGTCCAAGTATCGTTACAGTATTTTGTGCAATTAAAAAGTTAAAGTTAACTTAAAAAATTTCAACTACACTAAATTTATTGTTTGGATGACGCTCGACGACTTACAGCTGCCCCCCCCCCCCGATTTCTGCTACTTCCATGACATGTCTGCATCTACATCTGCATCTACACCTATATCTACATCCTTCAGGATAATCCCTAAAGGACCAGGATATCCATCGCGGGGATGATAACCTCCGGTTCAGTGGTGGACTCAATCGCTTTGTTCTTGGCCACAAATACCGGCCGTGATAAGTTGTTTAAATTTGTCAGTACTGTCAGTCTGCGTGATGAAGTTATCTGTAGCGTTCCATTGCTTAGTAGTACGGGGAAAGAAGCTAAAGTTACACGTGTTTGTTTTGGGGCGTATCTCAATAAACTTGTTTTGCTAGTGTCGCCTAGTTATGCGCGTTTTGTTAAAGACATATGAGGGAATATGATAGCAATTTTGTCGTTAATTATTCTGTGCATCATTGTTAGCCTAGCTGTTTGTCTGCGTTTTTCCAAAGGTCTTGGTCGATTGCGGCATATACTCCAGCCGTAAATATATGCACCTTATCATTATTCTATGGCCTGTGCCCCATATTCGGCCATATCACGTAATAATTTTTCCAAGTAAATCTTTTACTGTAAACGCCATGTGTTACGATGTATTGGTATAGTGCCATACTAATCTGACGATCACCATATCCCGCTGGAGGCCTAAGTTAACGACAACTTAACGGCACTCCGTAGCGCGGACTTAATTATCCAGGACTCTCGCGCCAACTTCATGCGAACAAACAAGAATATAAACGTCAAACAGCGTGTCTGTTTATCTCTGACCCTTCCGTCTATGCTATAAACCTGGCGTCGTTACATCCGCGATACTTCCCAATGTAACACCGGATGACGTAAATAGCTACGCTCGGTACATTCGCCACTGGATTATCATTGACAGGGGAGGGATTGTACATCGTTCCACAAACCAGATCCTGACACCAGGGTTATTGATGCGAGTCATGGCGTGTTTTTTTGAATACCATATCATGTTTTTTGCCCAATGGCTGTAACATCGTTTTGAAAAACCATCGTTTAATGGGTTTAATCAAGATCAATATTGGGAAAATAACAAAATATTCTGGCTCGTACGCGATCACTAAAGTACGGGTAATTTCATTTACATAGATCAGATTGTTTTCACATACCAATTTCTTGAGGGAGATTCCTAGCTAGCAGCACTCTGTTTTAAGTGTATCTTGATGATCTTAGCAAGGCCACTAAGCTCTTTGTCACAAATTGTGCCACTAGCTGAACTAAAATAAATCTCGCGTCGAACTGAATGAGGTCACGGGCAGAAGTTGAGAAAGAGATATGTTGCAGTTGTCCAACGCCTTGTTGAGAACAGACGAGAGGCAAAGAATTTGGGTTGCCTTCCTAATTTTTAGGCACTAGGCATAATTTTTTACATAAGACACGCTGGAATGAGAATAGTTTGCGCGTATACGGTATGAGAGAATGCGAGATACGGAAAGTGACCGATGGCGTGAGATAATGGTGTAAGACTATAGTACTGAAACTCTAGCCAATAATCTTTTGTGTGTTAGTGTGGTGAGTAGGTCGTTGAAATTGAACCGAGAAGGTTCTTGGTCATATTCTGCTCAAGCCGGGATACTATTGAGTGTGCTTGACAGCTAGGCTATTTAATAAGTACACCTTAATCAAATATATTTAATTTTATCTCATTTAATTTAATTTCGTTACTACCTGTTGCGTTTTAAGGGTAAAAAGCGCCTTGAACTCCCGTCCATTTGTAGCCATTGCAATGAGAATATGCAAGGGGGGGGGGTCCCTATTACGCGGCTGTGTTTTAGATGTTATCTAGATTGTTTCTCTAACGCCTTTGTCCCACTATCTAGTTATTTTATTGCAAGAAATCGTTAACTATCAAAATTTTACTGAATGTGCGGCACCTGTGGGGTACCTATTGGCGTGTTGAACCAACGTTGATGGTCAACAGTCTGAAGACTCGGTGCTTTCCACAGGGGTATTTTTCCAACCATATTAAATGACCAAGTTTATAAAAAATCAACAGGGGCATAGACTTCGGTTTATCACCGCCCATTGCGACACCGCCCGCCCAACAACATTAACATTAACTACGTAAAGAACATAAGGTCAAAACACGACTCGAGGTCATGACATGGTGTAAGAACGTACCGGAGATGCCGTCGTAAGACCACCACTGCGCCCAGTCTGACGCGATCGCTGAAAATACAACGATAACCCGTGATAAATCAACATCACGAGGGCTTAGGTAGCGTTTTAATATACCTGTACTTATAGAGTTGCCTACGACTCACCCAAGCGCCTATCGGAGATATTGTAATGTATGTAATGTTGCACATAGTAACTTCCGTCTGCAACATAGGAATCACGTTTTTAGTGTCCTCAGAATATATTAGATTAAAAATATGCACTATCAACAGCAACATGAGGTTTGTGTCATTATTTAGTTAAATTTATTTTCATTTGAATAAATTTTATAATAGTAGCAACAGATTTTGTAAAAATTGGGTAACGACCAATAAAATAATATCATTGTGAACTAAATGTAATGCCAAATGCGCTAATTCATTGCTACCCCTGTCAAAAATCAAGGGCAACGTTTGGAGCAAAACAGTGACACCTTTGTTACTTAAATTTGGTAGTATATTGGGAATAGATAGCTATTATCTCGTAATGTTACAGAAATCTTGCTAAGATACTTTTGCGTCGCCATGTTTGTGATATCTGGCAATCCAACAGGAAACGCTACCACTTAATTGACTAATGAAGATTGGTTGGATATGCGGTTATACTTTGTTCGGTGATGTAGTGAGCACGGGGTGATGCGTGATATTTTGAGGAAAAACAACCGTAGACATGAAAGAGGACCTGCAGATGGAGTTTATACAAAGATTAAAAGGGTAGACAACTAAATTGGCAAGATTAAAGCTTTGATAATTATGGTTCTGTAGTGATATCTCGCTATTATTCTATTACAAGAAAATATAATTGCGCTGATACACTAGTATGTTACAGAGCATGTGCTATTACAAGACTACATATGTGGAATAATTGTCGAGTCTGCAAAGAAAGAGTCGATTATCGGGTTCAGTTGTACTTGTGCTAGATACATAAATAATTTAAGCGGTGTACCTTCATTAAAAACCACTCTATTCACAGTGTATCGGTCGGTGCGCTAATGTCGGTTTCTAGAGTCTATCGCCGGCCAATAACTAGCGAGGTTAACGATGTTCCCAGGGCTTTTCTTCGGCTCTGTCCGCAACAATATGGGTCACCACAGATCGAAACTGTCGATTGCGAATTCCGGCGTTTTCTTTGTGATGGTCTTTCTTTTTATAACTTAACCACGCTTTAACAAATGATAATAAAAGCTTAAAATGAAACGATGTCCGTTTACATTTCGATCTATTGTCAGTACTTATTATGTCTACCCACGGGGGGTGGGGGGAGGGTGACTGAGTGACTATCGTATTGACTCACGGTCCGTGACGGGTCAAGCATCCACGTATTAGTTAGATTCGGTAACTACGCGCGCAATGTTAGCGCAGTAACATACGGAATGCAACCGGATGAGAATCGGAGAACAACCGGAGAAGAGTCGGAAAGCAAGCGGAAAAACAATACCAAGGTGCAGACCCCGCTAATCATATAGACACCTATACCACACAGAAGTAGCAGTAGCACAGCGTAACAAAACACAAAATGCGTACTTGGCACTCTCTCTAGTGTTGTACAAATAATGAAATTTAAATATCCAGTTTAATCCTTAAAAACCCATGCAGAATGCAGGAGATGATACCCATCGCCACTGACATCTCATTAATATTGTCATCGGTCCACTTCCCAGATTCTCGGACATGTAATTTCGTGCATTTCTGACATAGCCAACGATAAACGCCGCCAGAAACAAACTGCCTGACGCAGATAAAATGACATGAAATTTTCTTGATTTATAGTGCCCTTTTAACACATGGCTATCAAAGACACTTGACAAATTTATCGTTATCAGATATCTACGACCGCTTAATACAGCTGAGGTTTCTATAATCTCAGTGTAGGTAAGTAGGTATTCGAAAAAAATGGTTTGTTGTCATTCGATTTACGTGACGGTTTACGCCGGGATTTGTGTGAAGCTTAACACAATGTTTCGACGAGAGTATTTTTACCGATAATATAAAAAACGCTGTAATTGCGTCATTAGTTCATGTAACCTTTTATTCTGTTTTCTAAATATAATCTGTAGCATCATGGACAAGGTCTTTCATAACGTGACTCTGATTCAAAATTTTGCAATTTGGTACACAAATAACTAACGAGTGACGACACGTTTTGAGTCATAAAAACAGATAAATTATTTGTAAATATTGGATTCATTTCGTTGTGTACACTAGTCCCATTTGTATATTGAATGTTTCATTAGAACTTACATCGACCTTGATGGATCTGTTAATACTCCATACCGAGCACCCCAAATAGGTATAGAAGGCCATAAATTGTTAAGGGAATAAGGTGTATATCTGCGGACCGACGGCACGAGAATGATTGCCCGTCTTGTTGCCTGGAAAGTAGCGGAGAGAATAGCCAGATTAAATATGGCCGTCTCGCGCAGTAACGCCCGCTAGACCACGCGACCAATCTCGTAAATGTATATGGCGAACTATTAAGAAATTTTAAGCCATAGAATAACGCGCTGTTAGTGCGGGTTTGCGCGAGTGATCAATCAGTTGTACGTCCAGACCCGTCCGTCCGTCGGGGGGTGGGGGGAGTCGAGATGACGATTCGAGATTTACGGCCGTTCCGCCGTGAACGCGCGACGAGACGAATTTGACGCCGAGAGTTGGCGTTGGAGCGGCAAGGTGAATCCGTTATCATGCGCCATCTAACACCATCCGACGGGCTAGCCCGACGAGTAATTGGCGCGCTAACAAGGTCGTAGTTGACTGGCGAGGTCGCGGCTCGGACCTCCATATAACATAGCCTTATTAGTGGTCGGTGATGGCGGAGCAAGTCGACAAACGCACGTTCGTACGTTTGTAATTCTGGATGTCGGAATGGTGATTAACGACCAGCCAACGTTTAAAGCTGCAGTCTATATTGAGCAATATTTTCCTAGCTATTTGCTCGAGTCAGGATATACAATTAACTGGCGTCAGATGCTAATGAAACTGGTATGTCAATGTCAGAATTGAAAATCACAACACATATCAAGACAGCTGAGATATTTATGTCTCTTATTTAACACGGTGTTTTGGGTGAAGTAACACATTAACTTGTAACGTCGCGCTAATTGTGAGCCGAACCTAAACACGTGATTATCATTTTTTTTCTCGTGGTTGCAAACTATTTGGATGTATGGGATTCTACAAACGGAGTTAATCAGTCATGTCCGTACTCAGAGATACCCGGCGATATGCAAACATCAGCGAACTAAAATACCGCGGAAAAATAAATACGTCAAAACTAAGCGGACTAAGACGGACAAACCCTCGCGGCCATATTACATTTAACATTCGTGACAGGATGTGTTGCGGCAATATCACTGCGTTTAACATTAGCGAACCAGTGCGCGGCGGTGATATCACTGCGTTCAACATCGGTGTACCGGTGCCCCGCGGTGATATCACTGCGTTTAACATCGGCGAACCGTTGCACCGCGGTGATATCACTGCATTTAACATCGACGTACCGGTCCCCGCGGTGATATCACTGCGTTTAACATCGGTGAACCGGTGCGCGGCGGTGATATCACTGCGTTTAGCATCGGTGAACCGGTGAACCGCGGTGATATCGCTGCGTTTTACATCGGCAAACCGGTGCGCGGCGGTGATATCGCTGCGTTTTACATCGGCAAACCGGTGCGCGGCGGTGATATCGCTGCGTTTAACATCGGCAAACCGGTGCGCGGCGGTTATATGATTGTGTTATGATTAAGTTGCCAATTTTATCTCAATTATTGTGTAAACACTCTGGTTGTGCTCGGCCGATTTCACGCAATCACACTTAATCTGGTGTGAGTGAAAAAAGATATATGGATTTGCATGGTGTTTCGCAATTAGGTTTGTGAACTGTGATCCATACACACGATAAACACGGCCACGACACGCGAGACGGCTTTTATAGATCGAGGAGCTCTTTCGAATAAAAACGAGCTCGAAGAATTATCATAGTTGTTGTAACCCAATTTATTTTTTCGTAGTTTCTCATCGATTTTAGTTATTCACGCACAACCTTCAAGCCAGACGGCTGCGGTATACAGATTTCTACGTTTCTAGGTTTTAGTATGGCATTGAAGAGGAAAGAATATATGATTCCGCAAGAAAAAATCTATTAGGCAGTTTTTTGAGGATCGTGATCTAACAGAAGGCCGTCTGATAAGGATATGCAATACACTACCGTATGATAATCATATGCAGTGATACTATATTATACACAAATCATATGGAATGATACAAAATCGTCCGTAGTACCAGACCGTCTGATATAGGTGTATGCGAGAGCAGTAGGGGAGACTGGGGCGACGTAACAAAAGTGAGCCCGATACGCAGTATTGGCTTAACAAAGATACATAATATTCACTGCACCGATCCTGAATTTGGATATTTTCAAACGGTTTCTATTGCCTCGAGAGAGAAACCAATTTTTTTTCGTGCCTAAAGAAAATGATCAAGTTCCGTAAAGACTGTGTATTGTTGCGAGGTATGTGCCTAGTTCGATCTCGGTGGTATGTCTATGTAAAAGGGGAAAACCGACGTTTTTGTGCTACTTTATAATTAAATGTAAGTAGCACGTACAATATCGCCCTGTTACATCCCTAAGATATTTTTAAATCATTCCACGACAAATCTTTCTCCATATTCAAGCACGAAAGTCTTGCTCATTTCCTATCGTGGAAGGCGCGGGAAAAAATCCCTGGTTTGTGCTGGTTCGAACTCGCGACCTCTCGCATGAAAGGCAGCGCTTCTGACCACTACACTAACATGCCTGCGACGCGAAATGAAAAACGAAAAGAGAGAAACAATTGGTTTTCTGCATTTCTATCACGACACAAAGACTTGTCTATCATATCACCCGAAGTAACAACTTCGGGCCGCTACGAGTTCTCATCGTACTCCTGAGACTAAACAAACCAAACGAAAGAAAGCATCCAAGACCGACCAGGATAAACGGTTAAAAACAAAAGAAGTCAGCGAGGGCGATAATTTTTGCTGTAAAAACAAGCGGGAAATACGTGAGCCTAACTGGCAGGAAAGTCACAATGATGATGATTTGGATAGTGACAAATACAAAAAATATATCTTGTGTGTTACGAACGTTTCAACGATAGCTGGGCGGGAGAAAATTGGTGCAATACATGTCGTGTATGCAGTGGTTACACAAGACTGCACCCCCCCAGTGATGTGCGCTATACCCGTCAAAATTGCGATAGTGAAGTTAGTGGCTAGATTATCAACTACTCTGCGAGCAGAGCACTTTATCTTTAAAATATATTTACTTGCTCATCTAGGTTACAGTAGACGTCTTTGAATTATTATTTTTGCGATATTTTGAATCACTCGTTCACATTATGTATGCTCATTTCAACATTGTGTTGTCAAGTGCCTCTGGTATGCATTTAGTATGTTTTACTAAATACATAGCAAACTCATGGTTATGTTACCGCCTACCCCGTATGTCGTTACAAGTTACTCCGCATGTCGTTACAAGTTACTCCGTATGTCGTTACAACTTACTCCGTATGTCGTTAAAACTTACTCCGTATGTCGTTACAACTTACTTACTCCGCATGTCGTTACAACTTACTCCGTATGTCGTTACAACTTACTCCGTATGTCGTTACAACTTACTCCGTATGTCGTTACAACTTACTTACTCCGCATGTCGTTACAACTTACTTACTCCGCATGTCGTTACAACTTACTTACTCCGCATGTCGTTACAACTTACTCCGCATGTCGTTACAACTTACTCCGCATGTCGTTACAACTTACTTACTCCGCATGTCGTTACAACTCACCCCATGCCGGGGCATGTAGTAGCGGTTCAGACAGGCTCTTATTCGTCACATATACTATTGTGCGGTAATATATTGGGATAGTATATTAGCTTCATAGACAACGCAACATGTCTCCCAATGCCATGGTACATCACTGTAGACAACGCAACATGTCTCCCAATGCCATGGTACATCACTGTAGACAACGCAACATGTCTCGCAATGCCATGGTACATCACTGTCCCGATAGACAGGAGACGGCAGTGAGTCCACAGATGGAAATGTCCAAAATGTTACACCCAGCCTCAGGCTCCCCTACACATTTCCCGACATTGCCGTCGAGTTTCCGTCGAGCATCGGTCGTTTGATCAGTTGTGATATAATATCGGGGAATATCAGATTAGAGTGGCTGTGAGAATGTCGAGAATAATGTAGTTTTAAGTAGGGCGGGGTCGATGAAAGAAGAAAGGTAGAATTTGAGTCAGTGATGAGAGAAGCGCGTCGATAAATATGCAGGTTACCGATCGACCGTTTACAGCGGGATATAATTGTTACAATTTTGACGGTTGTTACTTCATGAAGCCAAAAGACAGCCAGTACGAAGCGATTTGTAATCACGTGATAAACACGCGACAGTTTGAGTCGACAAAATGACGACGTTAGCTCATGAAGCGATTAACGAATTCATTAATCGATATTTTTACCCATCTGTTCACATATTTCACCGTACGTTGTCGCTCGTTAACCCGTCTTCATGTATTCCGTGTTTTCCAACCCCACAACCTGGTCACGGTATAATGCTATAACATGAGTTGTTTAGTCGATGCGGTGATTGAAAGCAGTCATGTTGTCTGTGAAAGACAACAAATATTTCCGTCACGTGATTAATACTGTTAAACGATTGATCGGGAATGCGAGAAATTGCCGTCATGTGGAACAAATGTTATCACAGATTTCTCGCCGATGTGTTTCGCCTATAGCTCACGCCTATAGCTCACGCCTATAGCTCACGCCTATAGCTCACGCCTATAGCTCACGCCTATAGCTCACGCCGATATCTCACCCCGATATCTCACGCCGATATCCGGTCATGTATGTCGAGGACAGAAATTATCTCCTGAATTGCGCAATGTTTGTAATGTATGCGACCCATCGTTGCAGCTGTGTAGTGTATCAAACACACGAGACACCCTCCCAATCATTTCAATATAATTATTTTTGTGTTATGTACCAATAATAGTAAGGCTTAGGTTGTGTCTTTTCAATATATTGATACGGCATCAATTAAAAACATAGAGCACAAAAAATCTGGAGGAAACATTATGCCTGCCATGTGACGTTTCACAGATAAAATCTTTTTATTCGCAAAAAATAAAATCTTGCTTTATGTTTATACGGTATTGATTTACATACGCGTCTAAGTAAATACAGCTGTCTTGTTGAGCGTTTTTATGTAGAAAAAATCGTCGGTTTAGAGGCGCAATAACTGGCGTTACAAACTGTCGACGGATTGAGTTAGAATTCTAAATTTGTCATGATTTGATGTAGTTTGGAATCCCGCCGCCCCCTCCCTCATCGCCTCACCACACGTGAGGCTACGTAGAAAGAGGCCGAGATAAGCCGTTGTACGGGCCATCGATCGTACGTCTATGAAGCGAGACTGTGTTTCAGCAACACACTTCACTACTGCGTTTCAATATAATTGAAAGTTTGATGGTGATTTATTGCGATGGGGGATATCCGGATTTTTTTTTTGTAGAGGGACAGTTTGAAAGTCGACATATTACTTATTCCGATGACTGCGTGTAAACGTCAAGAAATAAATAAAATTATTTGTTTAATCCCTACTCGAACCAATATTTAACTGTGGGGTGTTAGACCATGTCTGCCCACGGGGCTTGGCGTACCCCTTGTGGATTGTCTATATGGCTCTTGCCTCCCCGCTATCTCGTCAGTTTACTATAAACGACCATCGACTATCACAGACTTAGCGGAGTATGCGACATATGTCGGCTATTGTTTGGAGTTTTGAACCAGTGGCGTGGATGAACGAAGCTCAATGGTCTGGCCAGACTCGGTGCGTTTTTAGCTACGGTGTCTTCCCCACCCTTTATATAACTGATGCTGGTTAATCATTTTTTGTGTTAACTACATAGGCGGGCTTGGTAAGGGACCAATCATGCCCTACACAACGATTACCTAGGTAATCAAGCAATGAAACGAATTCACTTATCAACTCCATTATCTAGTTACTATAGTAGGAAATTACTTCGGTGCAAATCACTGAGTTGGAAAACAGTTAACCTTTCTTGATTTAGGGCACTAATTCCAAACTTAAATGAATTCTTGTGGTACACGCGCATGTTATAGGTGACAACTTTTAGTGGTAAGAGCAACGCTCGCAGAGACAATAACAACAGCGTTCAAAGAACATCGCGACAAGAGAAAAGAAACCCTGGCACAACCATACTTCAAGGGTCAGGTCGTATCCCCACCGCTCGACGATGTTGAAAGGGCTGGTCACTTTGATAACGCCACAAATACTACTGAGTAAATTTGAGACGGGAACCAGAAGGATCCTGATAATAGCTGACCAATAATTGATTTCGTGAATCTGTCTGCGTCGATACAGGAGATCTGGAAGACGCAGCTAGAATCGTATCTTTCCCAGACGACGTAATGATTCTATCCATAGATATCGGGGACAAAGCAATTCTCGGGTATCGATTCACAATCGATACTATCAAATTCCACGAAGTAATTTACTAATTAAGTCTAGGCCCGGCGTCGCTAACAATGGAATCATTGCAGGGCGTGGCCGCAGGCTGTCTGTCTCCGACCTTATTGTCATTAAAAGGCTCTGTCTTTCTCTGGATAATCGATCTGAGGATGCACGATAATCGAGTGTGAAAGATACCCGTTAATATGGATGGTTAAAAATATCGTCGTATACAGATAGCCTGATTGAGACTCGATATCTCACTGTGTCTACCACGTTGAATATGCGAATACACGGGACAAGCTCTGCTTCTGAACTAGTACGACACTATGAGACCTTTTAAAGTAATTTACGTAATTCTATAATTTAAAGTGAAAATTCATACGCTTAACTAGAGGTAATTCTGATTTTAAATATTCTTCACTACCCATATCGATTCAAAATAAACATGAGTAACACTGAGTTACAGAAACATTCAATTGTAAAGTGAGGATGTGCTGTCCGAACCGACAGACCAGTGACTTTCAGATTTCAGATCTCAGAACATTCATGTTAAAAAAGGATGCTCGCGTATGATGTTAAGGGAGGGAATTTGGACAAAGATGTTGAAGTAACGACATCGGACTACTGGAGGAACGGTTGATGAAATTAATTAATCACTCGATCGAAAAATGAATAGGATGACTGTCCAAAAATGATATAAAACATACTTTTTATGTCAACGTGACGGTCGGGGATTACTCAAAGTAAGATGGTTCAGTTACATTTATATCGCATATATTCTGTAAAAATCATTGAAAATTCTTTACAATCATATGTTGTTTACAATGAGATGTCCAAAATCACAGATAAGCACTGTATAATCACTATGCACGAACGCTGGCGAGATAAAATGTATTGGAGTGAAGGTTGAAAACGGGTTAAAAGTCTAAAATAAAAATATCGTCATATAAAAAGAACAACATTATCATAGAGTCGTATTTTGAAGTCATGTATTTCGTGGTATATCGGTGTACAGTTGGAGAGAAATGCAGAGGAAATAACCTATATTATCCTAATTACCATCACAGTGTATAGTTGGGTCTTCGGACAGTAGAGAGTACTGTAAATACACCGACAGCGAAGAAATTTCCATTCTTCAGTTGCAATCGTAAAAATAAGGCTCCCGTGGCTGGGGATATTTGAGACATCAGTGGCTATTGCACGACGATGGACACCGCGGAGTCAGGGTGTAATAAAGTAGCCGTCTCCCCAAGACAGATGAGTTAATAACCGTGTACCGTGTAGCAGGCTCTATTTATGTGGCTACAGACAACATGCCGTATCTACGATATTTATTACCGAACAATTTTCGGCATCGACCGAACATTTCATTCCGTTTTCCCGAGCCCTTGTCAATGCAACACGCACTAACAAATTATCCAATTAGGCAGGCTGTGAAACATTAACGATGAAACGATGACAACCCCAGTTCTTCGATGACCCATAGAATGCTTTTTGAACTCTTTCATCAAATATATTGTTTCGCATATTTTATACTTTTTTTGATCGGTGTCCGGAAACGTGAACAAAGAATTTCCCTTGAACAGTACTACACGTGTTAGTTTGTGATTTTCGTGATATTTTTCACTCTCTTCTTAAGCTTTTCGTTTTTTCGGTGTATTTTCATTTTTTTTAAATTTTCAGCGTCTTTCAGCGTCTTTCAACGCTGTTCGTTTTGTTTCTCTCGTTCTTGTTCGTCAATAAAATCGTTTCTGTTTGTTTCTAGGCCTCTTTCGCCATTTGGCATCCCTTTCCCTGCTATAAATTGTAACATGAGCTTGGCATGTCGCTGTTAGTATTGTTAGTCGGATTGTGTTATCGAGCCCGTGTCTAGAAGTCGATTACGACTGAAATTTGTCTCAAGAATTATCGCCAGAGCAAATTGAGCGATCACGTCTTTGTTCCAGTAGCGAATATCAATCGGGGCTTAAGAGACGACGCCCGATTAGATTCGGGTGCAATCCTCTAGCGAATTACGATGCGACCGAGGGAAAGACAAACTGGGCGAAAGAGAAGGATAAAATACTGTTAGACTATATTTTTCCACTGAAAAATCGGCGACTGAAGCTCAACTGCATAAGCGACCTAATTACGGAGGTATGACTGTTTCGTTGGCCTCCGAGAGAGTTGGCGGCTCGCTTGAGACGGACGTACCGACAATGCCACGACTCCAAGTCGTACCTATATCCGCGACAGATCTGTCTTCATTACTCTAATTTTCGAGCTAACATGGTGTTTTGCGTCGACACGTAATGTGAGATCGATGACACAATGACTACCATGTTTCTCGGCTGAAACCAGCGACAGTCCAATAGGTATATGAACAAATCCGACTGATTATTGGGAGAGTTATATCAGAAGATAATTTGATATACGGCGGGATATTGTGTTTTATAACTCGATAATACACGTGCCACGACAACCCACATCCATTAACACGTATTCACGATAACACACAACCAGATATAACATATGACCACAATAATACATAACCCTACAACCCTGATCACACTTATACACGAAAACGCATATTCACGATAACACCAAACCGGGATAACAAAGAACTCAACAGCATACATCCGCGATAACATCGACCTAAATAACACATAGATGGGATAACACAGAATCAAATATGACATATAAAAGATAACTATTATGAAATATTAACCTACCCAGGATAACATAAAGCCAGAAAGCGCATCAGACCAGATATCAGATCAATCTCAGATCTGATTTGTACTGGACAAACACGACGCACAGGGCTTCTTCAAGACAAGGACTATTACTCGGGTTAGCCAGGTTTGTCCCATTCAGGCGCTACCGACCAGAATTTCTGTAAACCTCGGCCAGATACCGCGGAGGATAGTTTCTTGACAAGATAGTAATATTATCAGGATTATTTTATTACTACACAGTGAATACGTTGATGTACTGGGTCAAAATTGGAAGATTCCGTAGAAAAAAAATTTATGTCAATTGTTGTTCAGATACGTTCGTTGTGTTCTTGTTGAAAAACGAAGTTTTCTGTTTGGCAGTTGACACAATTATCCTGTTTTGTTTATCAAAAAGTAAAAAAAAACTAGATGAAACGCCATGAAACGATGGGAAGTGACAATTGCCATCTATAATCTACCGAGATTGTTATCGAGAGACCTATTACGACGTCGGATTTAGCGGCGATCAATTCCGGCAGTTAAGGTAAGGCCGTCTACGGATTTGGTATTGATTTTGAGATCGCGTTATTTGCCTGAAACTTAGAACAATGGCGCGTCGATCGAATCTACTTGTGGTATCCGCTTTCCGGGTTGAGGCGTACGAAATCCAAGGGGAAATAAATGTATCTTACCTCGTGACTCTTATTTGATAAAAAATCGATGAAAGAGTGAACAAATTGGAAGTCTTCTCATTATGCAAGACTTCCGTATCAGTAATTCTATATACAAAATATACCCACGTATTGGTTTGACGTGTGGATATAAGTGGCCTTTTCTCGATCGATCATATTCACCTGGTGTGTTGTTGCGCACACATACATACACATGAGCAAGAGAGCGCAGAAGATTGCTATAATTATCCCGACAGGCTCAGCTTGAAGGTGCGCTGCGTGTTTTAGACTCGGTAAAATTAGTGGAATTGTCTCTATTTCGCAAGTTGTTTTTGTATTCAATTGCGCAGTTTAATGTCTCGTATATTTGTTCGCCCACGTGTATACACAGGAAAAACTTTATCTAAAAGAAATAGGGATGGAGGTAAAAATCATGAATACAAAAAAATATATTAATTTCACTTGGATGTCATTTCTAGAGACGCTTTAAAACACGATTACAACACGCGAGTGTTAACTGCTTCAAGATTTAAGTACGTGTTTAACCACGATATTCTACTAGAGACGCCTTGTGCGAGACATTCATAATTTAATAGGTCGATTACCGTCCTCTCAAACAAGGGTGTAGTATTGGACCTGCTGTATCTGGTGGGCACAAGAGAGGTCCTTCATAATCCTAGGTTGTACATATATAGTTATGCTGATTTCCGAACTCCGGAGCAAATTTTGCTATGTGTAAAAAAATTCTTAGATCCAAGGTGTTAGACATCGATATAGGTAAAATTAAGTCCGTTCTTGTAGCTCAGTCGGTAGAGTGACCGATCGTTCTTGTGGTGGTCGTTGGTGTAGGTCCCGCGTCAAAAAAATAAAAAACACCCGTTTACTCGTTTACAGACCACACCAAGTCCAAATCTTATTTGTCGTCTTCACAACTCGGGTGACACATCGTGGCCGACCGTTCTTCATGTCTTCGTGGTTGACGCAAGTGATTTTTTTCTCTCGATTGACATATAGATAAGTAACTGATTTACACTTACAGTCGAACTAGACTAGTTGACTTGGACGTACGATGAGGTGACGGGATAGCGGAGACTGAAAGGTTGCGAAATAACGACCAGAGCGCATGAAACACTGCGACCTCATGAGACGAAACTCGAGCACTAGCGCGCTGCATAGACTAGCAAGAAGACCATAGGTCAACGCGGTTTCAAGCGTTCCTTCCAAAAAGTAGTCTTCGGGAGTAACTTTAACATGAACATTACCGTATCGTGTCAAGTCCGTGTCCTGTTGTAAAACTGGTTACGTTGCCTAATTACGCAATGATTGCCGTATTTCTTAGATTCCTTGGCGCTAAATTAAAATGAAAACTGAAATTTAATGGTTTGACCCAAATCTCCCAATTTTATTGGATATCTTTGATGCCCTTTCCTCGTGAATCGTAAATTCCTTACACACCCGGTTGGCGTAGCATGTGCTATTTCATTGCGTGATAAACGACAATGCATCGGCTAAACGCAGCAGTATACCTCGACCATAAAACCGAACCGATAGTGTGTGTCGCTGGGTGCTTGTGTGGCCCTGCTCTATGAACAGTAAATACACTACGCACGGGCGCATTTAGTCAATGTTTCTATAACTCCGTCTTGAGATGTACACTAATTTTTTTGATTTAGGTAATTTGGTAGTGTATTTGACTAATGGCGTGAAATTTTACAGATTTCTATTCCATAGTTTAATCGTGAGCACGCGATCGGAACCTGGAAGCTGGTTGTCGCCAAGAATAAAATGTGTTTGGGAGAAAGAGAAACGCTTCTGAATCCAGGAAATATGCACAGAACATGACCTTTGTTGACATAATTGTAATTTATAATGCTAAACTCTTCTAATTATAAATTTCACTTAGGTGTATGTGTGCATAAAAGGGGAAGTCATCCGTGACTGAATCGAATAGAGAAGGAATATGTGTGTGTTTTAGTGTGTCTGTATGTTATTGTGTCCATGTGTCTGTGTATGTGCGCTCGTGCCTTATTTACATGTACTGCGTGTGTCACGACCCCTAGTCATTACGTCCCATAAATTATACCTGTAATACCACGAATGCCTGCCTCTGCCTTTATATCTACCAGGGATACACCTGAAAGTGTTACTTGTTCATGTAGTTAAACAGTCAGGCACTTACCGGATGCAGGTAGAGTGAAGGCGGCGAGCAGGAGTCTGGTGAAGACAGCCGTGCCCGTGAGCAGCATTGTGTTAGCGAAATAGTTTTTGAGCAACTAAGGTAGTAGCTTCTTGCAGATTTCTAGTTTCGGTTCGCGTTATTGCTGATATCTTCAGATGTATAAGAGGGTGGAGAACCAGTTGCAATGAATTGGTCAATCGTTCTACGGAAAATAGAACTCGCGGCGACTGTTGTAACCACTCGCGGCGACTGTTGTAACCACTCAGGACGACTGTTGTACCCACTCAGGACGACTGTTGTAACAACCGGCGGCGACTGTTGTAACCACTCGCGGCGCAACGACTCACGCGACAGTTGTAACCACTGGCGTTGGCAGTTGTAACAAATCCGTCTATCGCTCTTACACATTCGTTTAATTACTGTTTCCATTCATCATAGCTCTTGACCTAGGCTGCATCACAACGCGCTCACCATGCTCGTCGCGTGAAGATCGCGGTATGTATACGGTGTGTTTATTGCGCGGCCTTGTTTGTATACGCGAGAGGAGACTCGGAGAATGAAACCGTGCCTAGAAAATCGTGCTGGTGAGTTTTATTGTCCTCTGGCGAGATCTCGTGAACTTATCGATTCGAATGATACGCCTGTAGCTATTAGTGTTTCATCGATAACAACTTCAGATAGCATACAGCGACCGTCTAAAATACATGGATGGTTAATACAATCGACTTATCCAACTACACACGAGTTTTAGAGAGATGGTAAAACACAACCGATGTCTGTTAGAGTTGTCTGCCAAATATCCTTAATAATTAAATACCGATATGAAGTTCTGTGATTGAAACCTTCAGCAAATTAATATGAGTCAATTATTCTGCGATTCGAAGTTAGATTTATGAAAATCAAAAACAGGCGATAGCGTCGGGATTTTTCTCCTTACTAGAAACACCTAGCGTTTTATTTTACAATGAACCGCGAGTCGCCGAGGTAAAACTAACGTATCTCCTGGTAAAACATTGATCGTTCGTCACATATCTCCTACCACAATCGGACCGATTCTCGCAACAACCTTTACCGATTCATCTGCGCACTCCAATCGTTGTTTCTCCCAAGTAAAGTGTCCAGGGTATATTTCGCGTGTAATTTTGCCGTCCGTGATCAATCGATATTCGATCCGCGTGGTGTCACGTGACCCGTCAATCAGTGGCGCCAATTTGCCTGTTTGTCCGTTTAAATTATCTTTTATTCGCGTCCGTAGACACTTAATAGGGGCGAAACGAAATGAATATTTGATAAATCTTAGGAAACTGAAGCGATCAGCGTATACTAGTACAGTCGAGGTCAATGGATACTTGACTAGAGGACGAGAGGGCCTCTCGATCATTAGGGGATCATGACTATAGAATCTCTACTCATCTTCGCGTCTTTCTCGGGCAGTCACGGTGCGTTAATTAATTAGACAATCGAGACAGATGCATGATTCACGGCTTGAACGACATTTGATATGGCGATATTAAGCTTGCAATATCAACGCACTGCAATGATACCCCCGAGGGGGAGAAATGATGAAAGGAGCTAGAGGAAACGACAGTTCGGTGAACGAGGAGTGTAAAGAAGGAATGAGCGGATGTAGCGAGAAAAAATGGAATAGAATGAAGGGGAGAGGTATGCGGGTGAGGGCGGATTGAGACGGCGAAAGAGCATTCTTGACCCTTCACAAAGCTAGCCTATGAATGTGTTCGACACGACAAATTTGGTATACGTATAAGGGGTTGGGAGGGGGGAGGTAAATACCTACTGCGAAAAATCCACCGCGTCTGGGCAGACAATTGACCTTCCATTCACGCCACTCATTCTGAAACTCTACAGACGGGCTACATATGTCGCACATTCCGCTAAGTCTATGATAGTGAATGGTTATTTACAATGGGATGACAACATAGCGGGGCGGTAAGCGACATTAAACACCCCAAGCACAATCTCATCAGGAGGAAAACTCTCTAACAAACCCTCACTGGTAGGACCACAGAGACTGCCCTGGATTCAAAGTCAAACGCTCTCACCACTACGTTAAATGTTTTCTGTTTTATAAGCTGAAGCTACTATTTTAAACTGTCGTCTTTCGTCTTTCATTAGTTGAAGCTCATATGTCACATGTCCGTCAGTTTAATTATTTTAAGATTGGACATCAAATGTTCGTCTGCTCGTCAATCCGATGCTCGGATGTCAAACAAATTCAATAATTCACATTCTCGTAGTCACTGTCGGTAGTCTTTTGCCTTTGTCCACGTCTTTCGTATGGTCTGCGCTACGTGCAAATGGCGATAAGTTATCTGATGATAATAGAAGGGAAACGGAAGCTAGCAAAAGATTGCGACTTGAGGGTGAGGTTCAAGAGGGTTGTACGGGGGGAGGGGGTGAATCACACACAGGGAGGGTGCTATTACACACACACGCGGAGGGCGTATCATCACATACACGCCGAGAGGGTATGAGCAGACGGGGTGTACCTGGTGCGACCGTTTCGTTGTAGCGATGGGAAATAACGATGATGAGAAGGATGTCAGGACAGGGCGAATCCTTATCGTGTGAGTAAAATTTGATATGCAAACTCGGGAAACAAGTTTTGGACTCGGTTAACAATATCGGTGGACATGTTTGAGTCTCGCATCACCATAATGGTACGAAACGCGTAAGTTTCGGCGACCGTGCTTTCTACGATGCTGCTCCTCGCCTTTTCAATGCTCTTCCAGTTAATATACGACAATGCAAGAGTCTAAATCAATGTAGGAGTCAGCTAAGACACACTTGTTTACCGAAGTCTACCACCAATCAACTATCAATAATTATCCCCATCATCGCACTGATACTCGTATTTTTGACAAAGCAACTCTAATCATAGTTTCGTGATCTTCATCCACATATACCGGTGGTTCGGATGTATATCATAATATTTCAGATTTTACATACATTAGAAATTGCTGAAATATCGCAGAAATATGTGTTCACCCGGGTTGTTAGTGCAGCGTCTTAGTTATTAGTTTAGGAATCTCATTAGTGTTTTAGTGCTAATTTATAAGTGTGTTATTTTCTGGCGTTGCTTAGGCAATATCAATGCCCTTAAATAGTGTATTTATTGATGTAAAGTGTGTTAGACAGCAATGCTATTAGTGCACCTCAAATGAAATATTTTTATTTCATATTTCATTTCATATTAAAAAAATATTCCCGTCTTCCCTAACCTTATCGGTAGACATGTTTCAGCCAAAGTAGTTCTTTAATTCACAGGAGAGAAATGCACAGAAAAACCTCCCTTCTCGTCTGTCAGAACTGTATTATATAACATATAACATATGTATTACGAACTGCAGGCTATATTTTTATGAGAACTTTTTGTAGGATCGAATAGAACTTATCCGGTCAAAAAGCAGATTACATAATTCATCTTCAGACCAAATCTTGATTCGTTGCCGTCTACCACAATCACAACACGTGATTTAATGAATAATTAGTTAACAAAGACAGGCAGTGACGATTTGGTCCGTTTTTTTGAGAATATTAAATGTTCAACGCGCCCATTTGTTATGACATATGAATATCATTCTTCTAGTTCAATCAATTTATATAGATGTTTTCTAAAGGTTCATTTTTATAAAACGGGTCAATATCATGACTCAGCACGTGTGTGAAGCGAGAGCAAGCTATAACGACATGACATTTGTAAGAATCAGTGCTCGTTTTATCTGAGCAATACCCATGGTGAATTTTAGGTTCATTCTCGATGGATAAAGAGTGTTTATTTTAATATAGCAACAGGAAAACCCGGGACTCATGGTCGAAGCGAGTTTGCTTAAACCTAGAAAACGCGATCTGATTTTCTCCGTTTCACCTAGTCTGATTGGCATTAAATATGACCGCCAGCGACCTGTACTGACACCCCCTCCCCGCCTACAACCAGGGCGGAGTATTTTTCCAGCACTTGGTTGCAATCTCACTTTTTATTTTCTAGTCAATAAAAACAATACAAAACTTCAAGCCCCAATAAAATAACATCATAAAATAACATATTTGCAATATTCCAAAGCGTTTGCCTCTCTTTTGGGCAACTATGAAACTATTTTGCCGCTAAAAAGTCTTGAAAAATAAAACCGCATTGCTGCCAAGTACGTCTTTGACAATAAAATAATGTGGCTGTCGAACGTTTGAATCGTAGTCTCTGTGTCTTGAGATTTTCTCAAATTTGGGAGGGCGACACTTATAACATTATAACATACGTCTAAGTAAGGCAGGTTAACACGAACGCTATAGAAAGTCAGAGATCTTTTATACAAGAGGATTAAAACGCTGGATATATTTACAGTCACTATACAAACCACGTGCACTTTTAAGAATATCGAATTGAAATATCGGTGCGTCGTCCCGTTAACAGACCAAAACACGCGCGTAACGCGTACCCAAAAGATAGTGATCAAAGTGTATCGCAATGTGATTTTACATCTTGTCACGGCTGCGAATGGGTTGATTTTTTACTATTAATACGCCGGCTCTGTCCGCAGGTGATTTCCTAAGTGTCTAATGTATACCCCAGTCCGATCACTTTTTTATGTACATGATCATCCAACTCCTTCCCCAACAACCCAGCCTTGCTAAATAACACGCGGCGCCTGTATATGCGCTGACATTTGACTTTACAAGTACATTGTTCCTTGTGTTGCATCAAAAGAATTGCGCATGTAATACTCACTCACGGGGAAGTCGATGAGGATCGAGGCACGATACTTAGACCAAAAATACACAACGAAAAGACAGCTATCCCGTTATCCGTTTTAATATCACCCTCGCCACCCGTCCCCACCCTGGCCACCCGTCGCCGGAGTGATCGACTCTCGGCCGATTGATCGTGACGTCCCGCCGTGTCCATGAACCGATTAAGGACGGTTTTACGGTTTCGGCGATCTCTAAGGAGCTTCTCGCGTGTAGCCACAATCCGCACATTCGATGACCGCTTGATCGATAGCCATAGTGCTACACCCTCTAAATACCCATTCCTTCATCATCAATCCCACGTAAAAGAATGCCGACCACTAACTGGTTTTTCATTTATTCTTTTTCAGTCAATAGCGTTACATTAAGGTAAATTAAACTACTACGCAAACACATTTTATATAATTCTCGATAATAATAATGATGTGAATTATCGATCCTGTCTCAGAAAGCACCCTCAAGGCGTAGGAATGTCTTATTTAACCTTGAAATTCAATCGATTTGTCTTGTGGAGAAAATGATGCGAGAGACATTTCAGTTCACCATAAACGCCCATTTAAAGTTGTCGATTATATAACACTCGCATAATTCACTATTCAGCAACTAGGAATCTAGTTTTTTCGTTTGATGCACCAAATTTACCTAAAAATGTATCTATGAACAAAACATAGACGCATAAATATAAAAATCAAACTTTTTTGACTAATTAATATGGTTTAACTGTATTAGTTTGTCCATAAGGACGTTTCCTTTGTATTTCTCGTATATGATAAACCAAGGCTATAACACACGCGGTTCTAGTATCGTCCGCAAGCACTCGTCACGTGTCAGTCACGGCCCCGCATCTCTGTTTACTACCTAAGGGTACCCACACGTCGCCACAGCAGGCCTGGCCTTGACGGCGGTCGCACTCTAGACCGTATGATGGATCTGTCGAGTAAAAAATCCGTCTTGACAATGCTTATTTATGTAACTAAACAAAAATTTATATTGTTGACCTACCTTCCTGAGCAATAAACTACTTTTCGCGCCATTTTGCGCGGAGTATATCAGCATTTTTTTTCACAGAACGATGTCTCCATTTTGTTTGCACATAGACCCAACGATATATTTCCCACGTTTTCCTTTATTTAAGTCGAGCGCCACCACACTTTCTGGGTTAACGTACTTGATCAAACCAACGATATGAATACGTCGGTCGTTGTTCGATAAACCCTAGCCAAGACACGTCGACTGGCTTAGCGCGCCGTGCTGATAGTATGATTATCATCATCACCACTATTATCAAATTCACATTTCCGCGCGCTGCCCGGTCGACCCTCGCGTCATTAACGCAATTACCAGCTCGCATTGTACATTAAACGTGTGCGTCTGCACGGATTCCGGTCCGAGGGGACACGTCGTTTCCATAATTATGATTTCATGTCATTTACATCAAATTCAACTATTCGTCGCTTTTATGTTATATAAAACGAAATGATTCGAGCGATTTGCGTGTATGTGTGCGCGCGAGCGTGCGTGCGAGAGTAGGTGCGAGCGACCTTTTCAGAGCGCTGTTCGTCGATCGGACCACGATTCACCTGCCTAGACTAACGTGTTACGCCGTCTCTCGCGGTCCGATATCATCGCGTCTGCTCTCTCATCCGTCCATAACAAATTAAATATTTATCACATACCGCATGACGATGTTAACTATCCGCAGTGAATGCTGAAATCCTGTTCTTGCTAAAAAGATTGAGTTAGTCGGCTAATTTCGCATACCGTATCCCATTAAACAGAGTGGTCATTTGACGGTCATTTGGTGGGCATTGGGAGGATTTCTTGAGTGGGGTCAATTTCTGGCATCGTGCGTAATTTACGGCGGCGGAACCCCAGTCGATGAATAGAGAGTTGGTTTTAGAAGAATAGTGCAATTAAAGCCGACGAACAGACGTGAGTGGGTTATTCAACACGCGAGATTAAGTGCGGTACCCACGCCTCTTGTCTAGGGAGTTTCGCTGATGTTATATTTTTGCCTTATGTTACTGCACTAAGTGTCTTTTTTGGAACACGCCTCTGATTACCTGCATCTACGAACATTATTGCTATAGTTGACTTACGTGTTGTATGCGGCACTAAAAATCCGTTATTATGCAAAACTGTTACTTTTTGGTTTCGACTAGGCAAAAAATGTAATTTTGTTGGTTGCCTATTTTATATATACGTGTATGTATATATATGTATATATATATATATATATATATGTGTGTGTGTGTGTGTGTATATATGCGTATATATACGTATATATTTGAGAGTTAAGTTAAGCCCCACCCCATACATTTTTTCCAAGGGGATATAAATTTACACTGTTTAACATACATTATTATTGTTAATAAGCATGAGTCATTACTAGGCATACTTTTAGGCGGCGAATCGTGAAGCCTATGTAACATGTAAGCTCACAACAGTCTCATGACTGGACATGATAAATGTTCTCAAAATGGTCAGTTTGCATTCTCACAAGCTCTATAAATGAAAATTAACTAAGTTAATTTTCTTATTCTCACACCATATTCACTCAGCTCCCTGTAACCCAGTTGGTAGAGCACCAGACCGGTTATCTGGGGGTCGTGGGTTCGAGTCCCATCAGGGGTATAGGTTTTTTCCTGTG
>WURV02147689.1:0-114857 GCA_011762755.2 Epimenia babai | reverse complement strand
GGCTCCCTCCTCGCGCCTCGCTCGGGGCCCCGCTGACGACGTTCTTTGTGCAGCGGATTGCTGACTCAGGACACTAGTGGCTTCGCTTCTGCCCGCGGTGGGGTCTTGATCGGCGTGCTCGCACGCGCTTTCGAGAGGAGGGCAACTCCAACAAAATCACGGACGTACAACCGCCGCGTTGCGTCCTGCTAGGCTCGGCGCGCCGCGGGGCGCACGAGGGACACGGATCGATGGACAAGTCGGAACAGGCGAGGCGATTGGCCGTACTGCGGGCGGAGATGAAGCGTCATGAGCTGACGGTTCTTGTCGTGCCGCGGGTGGACGAAAATCAATGCGAGTACGTCGCACCATGCTTCGAGCGGCTGGCATTCATCAGCGGCTTCACGGGCTCGGCGGGTCTGCTGACGATCGGCCTCGAGCGGGCGGCGTTGTTTGTCGACGGGCGCTACACGATCCAGGCGGCGCAGCAGATCGACAGTGATTTTTGGGAGCAGCGCCACGCCAGCACCGCTCCGCCCGCCGAGTGGCTCGCGGAGGTTCTGTCGGCGGGCGATCGCGTGGGCTTCGACGCGCGACTGTTCACGACCGCGACGATTGGGCCGATCCGTCGGGCGGTGGAAAAAGCGGGCGGCGTGCTTGTGCCACTCGATGCCAATCCGATTGATGTGGTCTGGGGTCACGAGCGGCCCGCTCCGCCGATGGCCCCCGTGGAGGTCTACCCCGAGTTTCGGGCGGGGGAGTCTTCGGCGACGAAGCGTCACCGCATGGCGAGCCACCTGCGCAACGATGGGATGGATGCGCTGGTGATCTCCGCGCCCGACTGTCTGGCGTGGTTGCTCAACATCCGCGGCGGCGATCTCGAGGACACCCCGTTCGTGCTCGGGTTCGCGATCTTGCGACCCGATGCCACGGTCACCGTGTTCATCGACGCGCGCAAGCTCCAGAGCGAAGAGGTGCGCGAGTACTTTACCGAGCAGGGGCCGGGGATCATCGATGTGCAGGAGCCCGCGCAGTTCGGCGCCGCACTCGATAGCCTCAACGACAAGAAGGTCCGTGTCGATCGCGGCAGCGGCAGCCTGTGGATCATCAATCGGCTCGAAGCGGCGGGGGCCACCGTGGACGTCGGCGCCGATCCATGCATGCTCGCCAAGGCGTGCAAGAACCCCGTGGAAGTGGAGGGCTTTCGGCAGGCGCACCGCCGCGATGGCGCGGTGATCGTTCGCTTCTTGCGCTGGTTCGAGAGCACGGCGCCTGGCGATCTCGACGAGATCGCGGTGTCCGACAAGCTCTACGCGCTGCGTGCGGTGAACGAAGAGTTTCGGACGCTGAGCTTCAGCACGATCTCCGCGGCGGGCCCGAACTCCGCGTTGCCGCACTACAAGGCGCTCGTCGGTGAGTGCCGAAAGATCAACGAGGGCGACGTGTATCTCGTCGACAGTGGCGGGCAGTACATCGATGGCACAACCGACATCACGCGTGTGGTCTCCGTGGGTCCGCCCACCGAGGAGATGAGGCGCCGCTACACGCAGGTACTCAAGGGGCATATCGCACTCGGTCGCGTCCGCTTCCCCGAGGGGATCACGGGCAGTCAGCTCGACCCGTTTGCGCGGCAGCATCTGTGGCACGACGGCGTCGACTTCGATCACGGCACGGGCCATGGCGTGGGTGCCTACCTCTCCGTGCACGAGGGGCCGCAGAGGATCGCCAAGGGGCACAGCACCGTGCCGATCATGCCCGGGATGGTCGTGTCCAATGAGCCCGGCTACTACAAGAGCGGCGCCTTCGGTTTTCGCATCGAGAACCTGATGGCGGCGCGCGAGGCCGATCCGCAGCCCGAAGGGGCGGAGCAGCGCACGCTGGAATTCGAGACGTTGACGCTGGCGCCCTACCATCGGCCGCTCATCGAGGTCTCGTTGCTCGACGCCACCGAGCGCGCGTGGGTCGACGCCTATCACACGCGCGTGCGCGAAGAGCTGACGCCGCTCCTCGACAAGGACGACGCCGCGTTCTTGGCCGACGCGACCGCGCCGCTCTGAACAAACCGCTTCTACGACGCGTGCGAGCTCCAGGGGCCGCCGTCGTCGTCTTCGGCCTCGGGGGAGTCGTTGAGAAACTCCCGCAAGATCTGCTGAGCGATGCGGCCGCGCCTGCGCACGGGGGCGGGGAAGCGCAGCAGGAACTCGATCTTTCCCGGCTCGGGGATCTCCAGATAGACGACGGGCTCCGTGCTGATGAGCCCCGTGCCCACCCCCGAGGGCGAGGCCTGGGCCAGCGCCTTGCGGGCGTCCTCGACAAACCCGCCGCAGCGCGCCTCGGCGATCTCTTGGAGTCTCTTTCGGTGGCTGCGCCAGTCCGACTCCGAGGAGACGGGCACGCGCAGGACATGCAGCACAAAGTCGTTCGAGGTCGTCTCGTTCTTGACCGGGCTGAGGAGGAACACGCTGTTGGGCACGGTGATGCGATGCCCCGTGCGCTGGTGGATCGACTGCCCGGGCCCGACTTCCAAGATCGTGGTGGTCAGCGGGCCGATGTCGAGGACGTCGCCCCGAACGCCCGTGACCTCGATGCGATCGCCGACGCGGAAGCTGCCGCCGCTGGCCCGCACGGTGCTGCCGAGCAGACACATCAGGAGCTCTTTGGTCGCGACGATGAGCGCGGCCACGATCGCGGCCACCGAGATCGCCACCGCCCGCAGCTCTTGGGCCCACACCACAACAATGGCGACCGCGATGAAGGCGATCGTCATGTTGCGAACGAACGTGCGCCAGCGAAGTTGCTCGTCGATGTTGAGGCGTGTGCGCTGCAAGCCGCGGAGCACGGCGCTGCGCAGGCCGAGGCCCACGACCAAGATCACAAGCGAGGCGAGGCCATCGCGCGCGAACTCGTTGTCACGCAGGGTGGTGAGGAGGTCGATCCACAAGGCGGCGCAAGCCTAACGCCTCCGCCGCAGCAAGGGCACCGCGCAGGAGCGCATCTCAAGAACCCCCGCCACCCAATGACACCGCCCCCGACTACCCTGGCCGCGTTGCCAACTCTTGAAGTACGCCCAGTACACCTGCGAATTGGCGCCTTGCCACGGTCGCCGCTGACGGCGTCCTTGGGTGGCGGGGGTTCTTGAGATGCGCTCTAGATCACGTGCATCTATCCAGGGCGAGGTACACTTCCATAGCAGTGCCAGCGCCACGTTTCTTGCTCCCCGTATTGTTGGCTCCCACGCTGTCGCTCGGGTGCGGGTGTAGCCCGCGTGCCTCCGATCTTCCCGCTAGCAGCCACTCCGATCCCGCGGCCGTCGCCAAGACGGTCCCCGTCCCTTCGGTGACGACCCCCGCGGCCGAGCTCGACCCCGAGGGGTTTGAGCATGTGGAGGTCTTCCGACTGCGGCGTGACTTTGGCAACCAAGACTTTGAAATCGCGATGGACGCGTGGCTGCCCGACGAAGATCTCGGTCGCCTAGAGATGGTTCGACTTTGGTGGTTCAAGACCAACAAAGATGGTGAGCGCGGGCCGTTCAGTGAGAAGACGAAGCGTCATTTCGACATCGGCTACGCCCGGATCGACGACGCGAAGTGGGAGGTTCAGCTGTTGGCGGGCGACCTCCACTTCACCTTCTTGGTGGAGGCCGACGGGCAGGGAAAAGTCATGGCCACGGCGACGGTGGTGCTGCCCGACGGCGGGACCGTCGAGGATTGCCGCATGCAGAGCGGCGACCTCGTGTCGAACAAAGTGATGGGATTTCCGACGGGTATCAAAGAGCTGCGGGTCACCTGCGTCGACGCCGAGGGGGCGACCCACAAGGGGAAACTGCAATCGTAGGCTCGCGGCGGGGACCTCGGAGGCGCCGCCTTTGGCCCGTCTGGATTGTCACCAGCGCGTCTCGTTGTTCGTGAGTTATCGGGCCCCGTGGTGTGCCGCAGGCGCCCGCACGCCCGTTTGGGGCCCATTGACTAGCGGTTTGGGCGCAAAAACCTACGTCGGCAGGAGGACACGGCCACGTAACGTCTGCTATTGGGAGGCCGTCGATACACCGTCCTGCGCCCATGTCTGGAAAAGCGAAACCACATCAAGGAAAGCTCCTCGTCCTCACTCCTGGTCTGGGCGCTGTCGCCACGACATTTATCGCGGGAGTTGAAGCGGTTCGGAGAGGACGCGGTGAGCCCATCGGTTCGCTGTCTCAAATGCAGACCATTCGGATCGGTCCGCGCTCCGCGAACAACTCGCCGCTGATTCGCGACTTCGCCGACCTGGCGCCGCTCGACGATCTCGTCTTCGCAGGCTGGGACGTCGTCGCCGATGACGTCTACACGGCGGCCAAGCGCGCGGGCGTGCTCCAGTCGGAGCTCGTCGAGCCGATGGCCGACTTCCTCAAGTCGATCGTCCCGATGAAGGCCGCGTTCGATCGCAACTACGTCAAGCGACTCGACGGGACGAACGTCAAGCCCACCAAGAACAAGTACGAGCTGGCCCAAGAGCTGCGGCAGGACATCCGTGACAAGCTCAAGGAGACGGGCGCCACTCGTGCGGTGATGGTGTGGTGTGGATCGACAGAGATCTACCTCCAGCCGACGGCGGTGCACCAAACGATCGAGTCGTTTGAGGCCGGCCTCAAGGCCAACGACGAGGCGATCTCGCCCTCGCAGCTCTACGCCTACGCGGCCGTTCAAGAGGGAATTCCGTACGCCAACGGTGCGCCGAACCTCTCGGCGGACTTCCCCGCGCTCGAGCAGCTCGCCGAGCAAAAGTGCGTGCCGCTGGCCGGCAAGGACTTCAAGACCGGCCAAACGCTGATGAAGACCGTGCTCGCGCCCGCATTCAAGGCGCGCATGCTCGGCGTTCGCGGCTGGTTCTCGACGAACATCCTCGGCAACCGCGATGGCGAGATCCTCGACGATCCCGATAGCTTCCGCGCCAAGGAAGTCACCAAGTCGGGCGCCCTCGATTGCATCCTGCAACCCGAGCTTTATCCCAAGCTCTACGGCGACCTCTACCACAAGGTCCGCATCAACTATTACCCGCCGCGGGGTGATGCCAAAGAGGGCTGGGACAACATCGACATCACGGGCTGGCTTGGCTACCCGATGCAGGTGAAGGTCGACTTCCTGTGCCGAGACTCCGTGCTCGCGGCACCGATCGTCCTCGACCTGGCGCTCTTCCTCGACCTTGCGGGTCGAGCCGAGATGAGCGGCGTGCAGGAGTGGCTGTCGTTCTACTTCAAGAGCCCGCACGTCGAGGTTGGACACGTGCAGGAGCACGACCTGTTCATTCAGCACATGCGGCTGAAGAACCGGCTGCGAATCTTGGGTGGGGCCGACCCGATCACCCACCTCGCCGAAGACTAGGAAACGCTGTGAGCCAAGAGCCGAATCCACGTGTCGCGGTGATCCTTGCCGCGGGCTTCGGTTCGCGACTCGCGGGGGTTTCGAGCGAGACCTCGCTCAAGCCGCTGACTCCCGTTGCTGGCCGACCGCTCCTGTACCGAACCATCGATGGTCTGGTGCAGGCGGGCTGCCGTCGCATCGTGATCGTGATCGGCCATGGAGCCGATGAACTGCGCGACGCCGTGCAGACGGGCTACGACCGCGAGGTCGAGCTCGAGTTTGTGGAGAACCCTCACTTCAAGCTCTCCAACGGCGTGTCGCTGTTGTGCGCGCGCGAGCATGTGCAAGGCGACTTCGTCCTGACCATGGCCGACCACGTGTTCGACCCAGAGATCTTGCAGCTTGCGATGGACTACGAGGTCGATCCCCGTGGTGCATGTCTCCTCGTCGACTCGAAGATCGATGAGGTCTTCGACTTGGACGACGCGACCAAGGTCTGGGCCGACGGGGACGTTTTGGTCCACATCGGCAAGCAACTCCGCGAGTACAACCGTGTCGACACGGGCTGTTTCGTGTGTAGTTCCGCGCTGTTCGACGAGATCGACGCCGTCTACAAAGAGCAGGGCGACGCCTCGCTTTCCAATGGCGTGCAGGCGCTGGCCAAGACCGGACGCATGCGACTTTTGGATATTGGCGCCTATCGCTGGCAGGATGTCGACACGCCCGAGATGTTCGAGCAGGCCGAAGCCTGGCTCCGCGAATAACCGTGGGTCCTCGGGGCTTTCACCTTCAATGGTTGCGCCAGTAGCCGTTGCGAGGTAACAGCCGCGCGCGGCTTCGGTGTTGTTCCAGGGCCGTGACCGCGGCGTCGCCGTCTTGTGAGAATCCAGTCGGTTTTTTCCGCAATAAGGATGCATCCGTAACATGACTCGCGCGACTAACGGTTCGGCTGTCGCCACACCCCGGCGCTGGTCCCAACCGACAATGGCTTCCACTTCGATCGATCAAGCGATTGTCATCGCGACTGAGACTGCCCCTACGACCCTGCTCAAGGGAGGCAAGCCCCTCGCTGCGGTGAAGGTCGGTGGGATCTCACTGCTCAAGCGTACACTCCTCGTTCTGGCGAAGGAGGGTGTCAAGCGCTTCGCCGTTGTCGTTCGGGATCTCTCCTTTTCGGAGATTGTGGCGCGGGACCCAAAACTGGCCGCATTGGATGTGCAGTGGGTCGTCAACGACGAGCGCCCCACCGACGATGGCTACAGCGTCCTGCGGGCGGGCGCCCATCTGAGCGGCGACTTCATCCTCGCATCCGCCGACCGCATCTTTGAGCCGCAGATCGTCAAGCAGCTCTCGGCTGCACGACGCGGTCATGTGACAGTCGCCGTGTCCACCGACGCGGCCGCCGAGTCCGCGAACCCCAAGAAATCCGCATTGCAGTTCCCCGGCCATCGGACCTTCACGGGTCTTGTGACGGGTGGCGAGAGCCTGCTCCATACGCTCGCCGTTCGCGAGGCGCAGGCCCGACCGATGGGCCTTGGCTCCGTGCTCGAAGAGCTGGCTGGTCGCAGTGGCTTTGCCTTCGTCGATGTCGGCACCGCCTACTGGCAGCCGGTCACCGACAAGCGCACTCGGGCCCACGCCGACAACCTTCTTATCGGTTCGCTGCGCAAGTCCGTCGACGGACTGGTCGCACGCTACGTGAACCGAGTGTTCAGCTTGGCGGTCACCCGTCTTCTGCGAAACACCCCGATTCGCCCCAACCACGTCACGGCGGTCTCGCTCGGCGTGAGCATCATGGCCGCGATCACGGCGGCACAGGCCACCGTGGCGCATCCCGGCTGGCTGATCGTTGGCGCCGCGCTGTGGCAGCTCGCCTCGATGCTCGATGGTGTCGACGGAGAGCTCGCCCGCCTCAAGTTTGCGGGCAGCAAAATGGGCGAGTGGTTCGACACGCTCACCGACGATGTCGGCAAGTTCTTGTTCTTCATCGGCTCGGGCATTGGCGCCGCGGCCGTGTTCGGCAGCCCGATCTGGCTCGGCCTGCTCGTCTTCGCGGTGACCGTGCAGATGATCATGTCGGTGGCGATCTACCGAAAGCTCCTGCAGACGGGCTCGGGATCGCACTACGCCCTCGCGTGGGAAGACGACGACAAGGCCCAGCAGGAAAAGCCCTGGTGGAGTCGGGCCCTCGATCGCGTGGAGTTCCTCGGTCGCCGCGACTCCTACGTCGCCCTGTGGCTGCTGCTCTCCTTTGTTGGCCTGGTGCAGCTCAACATCGTGCTCACGGTCATCATCACTCTGTTCGTGGTCGGCAATGAGTTCTTGCGCCCCCGCCAGGTTCGCGAAGGCTTCGTGACCGGCTCCGAGCGCAAGCCGGCCAACCCGCAGCCCGCGCACTAGAGTCGGCCGTACGCCGCACTGCGCGGCGGATTCTTGGCTCGCCACGGTCGCCAAAGTCGAGGCTAGTCGTAGGCGAGTGGTCGTGGGCACTGGACCCAACGCACTGAGCACGGCAAAACTCTATCCGTGCAGGGCGCTACCCATTCGCGATTTGAGGCCTTCGCCCGCGCACTCGGTCAGGGCGTTGCGGGGTCGAGGCGCAACGCGGTCGTCACGATCATCTTTGCGCTGATCGTCGCCGCGGTAGCTGGCAACTATGCGCGGGGGATTCGGGTCAACACCAACCTCGAAGCGTTGCTCGCCGACAACGCGCCGAGCGTAGAGGCGCTCGCCGAGCTGCGAGAGCGCCAGGGCCCGACCGATCTGCTCAACATCGCCGTGAGCAGCGACGACCCCGAGGCCAACCGTCGCCTCGTCGAAGACATCGTCGCGCGCGTGCAGGAGTGGCCCGAGGTGAGCGATGCGTTCATCGACCTCGACTACACCCAGCTCCGCGACCACGCGCTCTACTATTTGGAGCACGAAGAGCTCGAAGACCTGCGCGATCGTCTCGATGAAGAGCGGCGGCGGGCGATCGCCAAGTCGCTGAGCGTGACGGGCGACGACGTCGATGTCACCCAGGTGATGGACAACGACGACTGGGACGACGACGAGTCCGACGACGACGAGGACTGGGAGCGCGACGATCCTGCGGAGGCGGACAAAGAAGCTGCGGCGAGCGACGAGGGCGACGCCGAGACCTCCGACGAGGGCAGCTCCGTGGGCAGCCTCTTGGAGGATCAGCGCGAGCGGATCGCCAGCTCGGGCCGCATTCGGGAGTCCGACCTCGATCTCATCTGGCCCCAGGAAAACGACGACGGGGAGATCGTCTGGGAGGACTCGGTGCTCAAGCCCGTGTCTTCGACCGACGGCAAGGTGATGCTCGTGCGGGCGCGCCTCATCGAGCCGCCCACCAACCTCGAGTTCGCCACGGGGGTGACCAACAAGGTCGACGCACTGCTCGAAGAGCTCGAGGCCGAGGAGTACGCGCCAGGGATGCTCGCCAAGGTCGGCGGGGCCTACGGCAGCTCCAACGAGGCCAAGTCGATCATCGTCGACCTGCGCGCGGCCACGTGGCTGTCGGCCGGGCTTGTCATCACGGTGTTGCTCGTCGGCTTTCGTACCGCCCGCGGCCTCGTGGTCGTACTCTTGCCGCTGGCGACCTCCATCGTCGTCACCGTGGCGATCGCCCGCCTCGTGCTTCACGAGCTCAACGTGCTCACCGCGTTCTTGTTTGCGGTGTTGCTCGGGATCGGCGTGGACTTTGCGGTCCACCTGTATGCGCAGCGCGAGCGCAGAGGGCCCGTGGCGGACTGGGGGGGCCTGTTCACCGAGCACTTGCGCCCGCTCACCGCCTCCATGCTCACCACGATGGGCAGCTTCTTGGTGCTCACGCTGGCCGACTTTCGTGGCTTTCAAGAGTTCGGCTTGATCGCCGCAATCGGTGTGCTCGTCGCGTTCATCTGCGCCCTGGCGATGGTCCCCGCGCTCGACGTGTTGATGGGTCCGCCCAAGGCCGCCCGCACCGAGCCGAGCCCCGCCGCCCCGAGCGACGGATCCGCGACGCCACCCAAGCTTCGCGCCCCCATGCTGCGGATCGCGATCCTCGTGGTCGTCGGCGTGGTGGGAGCCCTCGGGGCACCACGCGTCGAGTTCGAGCGCGACATGAGGAACCTCCGCTCGCCCAAGAGCACGAGCGAGAAGGGCATCTCCTATCAGAAGGCGCTCAAGGGGACGCAAGAGACGGGCACGCCCGTGGTGCTGCTGGCCGACTCACCGCAGCAGCTCGACGCCGCGGTGCAGGTCCTCGAAGAGCGCAAAGACACCGAGGTGCTCGCGGGCACCGACCGAAGCTGGATCCGCTCGATCTACAGCTTGGCCACGCATGTGCCCGCCGACCAACAGAGCAAGGTCCCCGTGCTCGCGGAGATTGCCGAGTCGGCGGCAAAGCTCCGCACGGGCGACCCCGATCAAGAGCACCGCACCCATCTCGAAGCGCTCGAGCGGCTCGCGACCGCCACGCCGCTTCGCGACGACGAGCTCCCGCTGTGGGCCAAGCAGCTCTTCGCCGAGCGCAACGGCGACGTCGGGAACATCGGCCTGCTGTACACGCAGGTGCAGGGCTTCGATCTCGAGCAGGTCGTCTACGTCACCAAGCGCTTCGCCGAGCTGATGGAGCCCGCCAACGTGCGCGGCGCATCCACGCGGTTCATCCTAGGCGACCTGACGATCGCGGTGGAGGATGACACCCGCCGCCTGCCCCCGTATGCGCTCGCCGTCATCGCGCTGCTCATCGCCCTCGACCTGCGTCGGCTCATGCCCTCGCTGCTCACCTTTGCCACGCTCTGCCTCGGGCTCCTGCTCACCTTCGGCGTGATGGGCCTCCTGCCGATCAAGATCAACTTCTACAATCTGGTGGTGATGCCCGCCGTGGTCGGCTTGGGGATCGACGCCAGTATTCACCTGTGGCACGCGCGCGCGTCAGGCTCCGTGGGGGCGACGAGCAAGGCCGCCCTGGTGTCGGCGTTGACCACCGCAGGCGGCTTCTCGGGGCTCATCATCTCTGCGCACGGCGGCCTGCGAAGCATCGGCTTGCTCGGGGTCACGGCCACCCTATGCTGCGTGCTCGTGGCCATCATCGCGCTCGGCTGGCCCCGCGCGCGCTCGTAGCCGAACCAGGGCGAGGTTTCGTTTTGAAGATCGCATACATCTCCGATCAGTTTCTGCCGCAGACGGCGACGGATACCGAACAGAGCCTCAACATGATCGCGGCCATGGCGAGCTGCGGCGCGCAGGTGCAGCTCGTGGTGCCGCGGCCCGCGAGCGGTCCGGGCCCGAGCGTGCAGGCGCTCGCCGACTACTACCAGGTGCCCGCGAACTTCGAGGTGGTGAGCGCCCCGATGCTCTCGTGGCCGCGCGGCCTCGCCAAGACTCTGCATGCGGCGCGGAGCGTGCTCAAGGGCGCCGCGCGCGATTGCGATGTCGTGTACACGCGCAACCTCCCGACCGTGGCCGCCGCCGCGATGACCGGGCTGGGTCCCGTCGTCTACGAGACCTACCGACCCTGGCCCGACCAAAACCCGGCCTTGCGGGAGTTCCTCAAGATCCTCGCCAAGAAGAATCGCTTGGCCGGCCTCGTGCTGCACTCGTCGTTGGCCGCCGAGAGCTTCGAACGCGTGGGCTTCTCGTCTCAGCAGATCTTGGTCGCCCACAACGCGTGGGATCCCAACAAGCTCGAGCCCCGTCTCGAGCGAGACGTCGCCCGCACGCAGTGCAACCTGCCCGCCGAGCCGCTCATCGTCACCTACGCGGGCCGCGTGCTCCCGCATAAGGGCCTCGGCATGGTCATCGCCATGGCCCGCGCCCTGCCCGATGTGCACTTTGTGTTCGTCGGCTCCGAGGGCGAAGGCGAGGTCGAGCGCGAGGCCGCGGGCGTGGCCAACGTCGAGGTCCGGCCCTGGCTTCCGTTCAACGAGGTCGTGCCGTACCTCTACGCATCCGATGTCTTGCTGATCCCCCCCACGCTCGGACCGCTTCAGAAGACGGGCACGACCGTGCTGCCGATGAAGACGTTCCTTTATATGGCGACGGGGCGGCCGATCTTCTCGGGTGATGGGCCCGACATTCGCGAGGTGCTGGCCGATGATGAGAACGCCTGCTTGGTCACCCCCGATGATCTCGACCTCGCGGTGAAGCGCCTCCGCGGCCTCCTCGATAGCCCCGAGCTTCGGGCGCGGCTCGGTGCCGCCGCCCAAGAGAAGATGCGCAACTGGACGTGGGAGGCCCGCGCCCGCCGTGTGCTGGAATTCGTAGCGACGCTCTAGGAGGCCTCCTCCATGTCCGACCCTGAGCCAGACGAACCGTCCGAGACCAGCGAGCGCGACAAGAACCAGCGCACGGTGGCCCGCGGCGCGCTCGTAAATTTGTTCGGGATGGTCGGCAAGCTGTTTCTGCCGATCTTCGTCATCGTCATCACCCGCTTGTTCGGCCCCGACACCGTGGGTCTGTACATGCTGGCGTTCATCCTGCTCGATGTGGCGGCCAATCTCACCGTCAGCGGCATCACCGACGGTGTGCTGATGTTCGCCACCCGCGAAGACGTGGCGAAGCGCGAAGACGGCTTCTACCAGATCCTCGCCAACGGCTTCGCGATAAGCGTAGGTGTCTCCGCCTTGCTCATCGGCGCGTCTTGGCTCGGCGGCCCGTGGCTGCTCGAGCGCGTGTACGAAAACGGCGCAGAGCTGGCGCCGCTTGTGCAGATCATGGCGCTCGCCCTCCCATTTCGGGTGATCTGCATCGTGGTGATCGCGGCCACCAAGGTGAAGCTCACCATGAAGTGGGACGCCTTGCTCAACGGCTTCGGCCGCTCGGTGCTCCTATTGGTGGCCTCTGTTGTCGCGTTCTTCTTCGACGACAGCGCCACCGCGCTGGCCTGGGCCTACTTGGTCGCGTGGGCCTCGATCGGGATCATCTCCCTGCTCGTGCTGCCGCAGTACTACCGCTACGGCCTCCTGCTGCACGCCCTTCGCCACTTTCGGCTCTCAATGCCGCTCATCCGTTTTGCGATCCCGCAAAACCTCAACATGGCGTTCGGCCGCTTCGCCACCGACATCGACACGATGATGTTGGCATATTTCGGCGTGCCCCCAGCCCACCTCCTGTTTTACTGGATGGGCGGACAGGTCGTACGCAATGTACGACAGATCAAGCTGATCTTCTCGGGCGCCTACGCCCCGATCATTGTGCGACTGCACGTGCAGGGCGACCAACAAGGCATGAACCTGTCGTTCTCCATGGTCTCCCGCTGGGCCATGACCTTGGCGATTCCCGCGGCGCTCACGATCACGTTCTTCCGCCGCGAGCTCGCCCTCTTGTTCCACGACACCTTCACCGATGACACGAGCTTCATGCTGCTCCTGCTCGTGCCCCCCTTGCTGAGCTGCGGAGTGGGCCTGGCGAGCAACATCATCGTGATGACGGGCCACTCGAAGTGGAACTTGACCAACTCCCTGGTGATGGCCGCGCTCAACATGGGCCTGAACTACCTGCTCATCCCGCACTATGGGTACTTTGGTGCGGCGCTGGCCACCGTGCTCGCGTCGATCTTCGTCACCTGTATGACGCTGATCGAGGCGCGCGTGCTGGTCGGTGCGGCGTTGGTCCTCTCGGAGGTGTACAAGCCGCTGCTGGCCGGGCTGATGGGCGCCGCGATCGCGACCGCGTGGCTGCTGCTCGAGCCCACGGGTAGCGTGGCGATGCGGGGGCTCGGCTGCCTCGCCGCGCTCGGTGGGTACTTCTTTGTGCTGGTGTCGCTCGGCGTTGCGCAGGCCGATGTGGAGGCGCTGCTGCCCTGGAAGCGCCGCGCTGCGTAGACGTGGGTTCAACCCCGCTCAGCGCGTTCCGTGCTTGTGCACCGAGATCGCCTCGTCGTAGTGCTCCTCCAAAACTTCGATCCGTCGGTCGATGTCGTACTCGCGCTCCATCTTTTGTCGCGCGGCCCGTCCCATCTCCTCGCGAAGCTCCTGACTCCCAAGCAACCGCCCAAGCCGCTCGGCGATCGCCGAAGCATCCCGCTCGGGTACCAAGAAGCCCGTCGTGCTGTCGTCGATGATCTCGGGAATGCCTCCGTGAATCGTTCCGATCACGGGCAGGTAGCGTGCCCCCGCCTCCTTGGCGACCAGGATTCCCGACTCTCGATCGCCGTTGGCCGCGACCACGCTCGGACACATCAAGATGTCCATCTCGAGCATCTTGTCGAGCACGTCTTGGTGCGCAAGCACGCCCAAGAACTCGACGTGCTCGCCGATGCCCTCGCGCTCGATGATCTCGTCGTAGGCGGCCCGCTTTTCGCCATCGCCCGCGATATGCAGGCGCGCCTCGACCCCGCTTGCGATCACCCGCGCAAACGCCTCGAGCGCGTACTCAAAGCCCTTCTTCTCCACGAACCGCCCCACGAGCAGGACGTTCTTGCCCGTGCGGCCTTTGGGCGCCTCCGTCAGCGGAGGGATCTGCACTCCAAGCCGCCACACGTGCACGCGCTCGGGCGGGGCCCCAAGCTCGATGAGCTGGTCGTGTAGCTCGTTGGAGGCGGCGAGGAAGCGCGTGACCCGACGAAGCATGACCTTCGACAGCCCCCAGTAGCGCCAGTACTTTGGCTCGAAGCGCCGCGGGGTCGACAGAAGCGGCACGTCGTAGCCGTGGAACGTGACGACGAGCGGGAGGTCGGTCGCGAAGTGGTAGGGCAGCGCATAGATGCTGCCCGGGCCGAAGTGGGCGTGCAGCACGTCGAAGCCGCCCGTGCGAATCTGCTTCATGAACCGCGACGACAGCATCGTGGCGCCGTACAGCATCCACTCGGCCCACTCCTGTCGCGACCGCCAAGGCTTCAGCGCATGCACGGGGCTGAAGTCGAAGATCTCCGCGTTCTCGCGATTGCGTGCGAAGACCTCCACGTCGTAGCCGCGATGGCGTGTCACCTCGTCGTAGATGAACGTCTGCGAGTAGGCCCCGAAGTTCGTGGCGAACAAGGCGACCTTGGGGCGGCGAGCGGGCGGGGATTTCTCCATGGGGCGAGTCGCGGTAGCGTGCGCGAGGGTTAATACCCCAAGACACCCCCGACCGACGACGAACCATGAAGCCGCTCAAGATCTGTTTTTGGTGCACGAGCTTTCAGGCGGACAATCAGGCGCTGGCGTCGTACCTCGCGGCCGCCGAGGGGTTCGAGGTGATGGTGGCGATCGACCGGCCGCAGCGCTATCGCGGCGAGCCCGTCAATCGCGTGCTGCCGTTTTCGGGGAGGCTCCTCGACAGGGAGGGCCCAGCCACCCTCGCCGCGATCGAGGCGTTCGCGCCCGATGTCCTCATCGTCGACAACCACCTGCCGCCCAAGCCTCTCGCTCCGCGGATCTTCGTGCTGTGGCATGGCTTCGGCTGGCGGGTCGACGACCTCGGGGTGATGCGCAAGCACCTCAAGAAACTCGTGGGCGATGTGACCAGGCCCAATCCGCGGTTTCGGTGGCAGGCATTTGGGCCGTGGGATCGCGAGTACCGAATCGACCACAGCCGCTTCGCCGCCGACAACGTCGTCGCCCTCGGCTCGGCCTACTCCGATGTTCTCGCTCCTCAAAGCTCGGTGCGCACGCAGTTCGATCCGCAAAGCGTGCAAGAGCACTACGACATCGATCTGTCGCGCCCCACGGTGATGGTTGGCCTGTCGTGGCATCACGGCGGGGCCCTCGGCCACTGGGGCGATGACGCCGAGCTTCATGAGCGGCTTGTCGCGCATATCGGCAAGGCGGGGGCCAACGTGCTCCTACGGCTGCACGATCGCTTTCGCTACGAGGATGACTACGTGCGCAGCATGGAGTCGCTGGCGCGGCGGCATCCCCATGTCGCGCTGAAGTTCAAGAGCGACAGCCCCGACTCGCTGGTCGATGTGCTCGTGAGCGCGGTGATGATCAGCAACTACTCGTCGTTTCTCAACGCCTTCTACTACACGCAGCGGCCCACGATTCATATCGACCCTGTGGCGGGGATCGGTGGTCAGCATGTCACGCGCATGATGAAGCGCGGCAAGCTTCGTATCCGCAAGGTCGCAGACCCGATGTCCACCTGGAAGCTCAGTCCCGATGATATCGGCGGCTTGCGGGCGCGGTCCTTCGACGAGCTGCTGGGCGCAGTCGACACGGCCATGGGCGACCCCGATTGCTGCCGCGGCTTGGCGCAGGAGTTTGTCGGGCGCCATATCAGCCACGCCGACGGAACCACGCGGGAGCGGATCGCCCGCTATTTGCAGCAGTGGGCTGGCGGGTCGTCGGGCACGGTCTCGTAGGCGCGCTTGTCGACGTACTCTATCAATCGGTCAGCTCCGCGTACCAGCGGGCGACATCTTCACACTCAGTATCAATACCCGACCCCAAATTGTACACATCATAGACATCGCCCTTGTCGACGGCGATGACATGGGCCGCGCTGTCGGGTGGGACGTACTCGCCCGCCGCATTGATGAGGCCATAGTGGCCGGACTCAGGCAAGCAGCCGCCGCCGCAGGGCTCCGCGGGATCGGAGTCGCGGACAAAGCCAAAGGGCTCGAAGACCACAGGTGTGTACACGTTGGAGACCACGCTACGCACGGTGCCTTCTTGTGAGATCGAATACGCGAGCACTTCGCAGCCGACCCCCGCTTCGTCCGAGAGCTGAAGGTGCAGGCCATAGCACTCGTCTGACATCAGGTTCGGGGCGACGGGAAACTCGATCTCCCGCTCGGGGCCGTCACACGGACACGTCGGGCATAGGCGGCCCGCTACGATTGTCGGCGAGCCCAGCGACGTCACCTGGAAGTTGAGGTTTTGCTCCCCCACGCAGTCGTCGAACGGGTAGCTGGGGACGATATCGAGGGTGAGTCGCGGTCCAAAGAGGGGGACGCAGGCGCCACCGCCCGTCTCGCCCATCCCGGCATCGACGGGGAACGGTCCGGTTTCGTCGCCCGGTCCTGAGCTTGCGGGTGGGATGCCCGTGGTCGTCGGAGAGCTTGTGCCGCCCATCGACGTGGTGCCTCGGGTGCTATCCACTGGCCCGGTCTCGGGGTCGTCGGCGGACCCGGGCTGAGTCTCGGCGCTCGGGCTTGTGCCCCCTGTCGACGCGGGACCTTCATCCGCGCCAAACATTGGGTTGTCGCGGGTGCACCCGCTCGCACCGATGACCAACACCACACCCCATCGAAACCAAGCCATACGTCACAATAGCGGATCTCATGCGGCGGTTGGGCACGAACCGCGTGTAGGGATTCACCGCGTTGGGCGATGAGATCGATGGAGGGCGGACAGCGTTAGCGGAGCCGGGTGGGGGAGCCCGCTGCGTAACTCGTGTTCCGATGGCATGGCGATGGTTGGTAGGGTGATGTCGTGGATGGTCCTTCCGACGCCGCGGCCGAGCCCGAGACCGTGCGATCGGCGGGTGATGCGGAGCAGCGGTCGGTCGATGAGCGTCTGCTTCGCGACGCCGCAAGCGAGCCCATGCACGGTCGCGAAGAGGTCGCTCGCGCGTACACGATCGTTGCGCGCGGGCTCGGTCTCGATGCCCCCAATGAAGCGACCCAGATCGATCGCTACTCCATACTTCGACGAATCGGTAGCGGCGGCATGGGGGTGGTCTATGCCGCCTACGACCCTACGCTGGACCGACAGGTCGCTCTCAAGCTGCTGCCGGGTGGACGCGATGACTCGCAGGCGCGGGCACGTATCCTTCGCGAGGCACGGGCCTTGGCTCAGCTCTCACACCCCAATGTGGTGCAGGTGTACGAGTATGGGGAGTTCGAGGGGGCGGTGTACCTCGCGATGGAGTTCGTGCGGGGTCAGACGTTGCGCCAGTGGGCGGAGGCCTCGCCCCGCAGCTCCCGTGAGACCCTCGAGGCGTATCTACAGGCGGGGGATGGACTGGCCGCGGCCCACGTCGCGGGGCTCGTGCATCGTGACTTCAAGCCCGACAACGCGGTCGTCGGCGACGATGGACGAGTGCGTGTGATCGACTTCGGCTTGGTTGCGGCGCAGCCGCTCGGCCCCGCGGAGCGCGAGCTGCCTTGGGCCGACGCTGAGCTGACCGCCACCGATGGCCTCGTGGGTACGCCCGCCTATATGGCGCCCGAGCAGCTCGAGGGCAACGAGGCAGACGCGAGGACCGACCAGTTCAACTTCTGTGTCTCGCTGTACGAAGCTCTGCTGGGTGAGCGTCCATTTCCTGGTCGCACGCCGATGGCCATGCTCGACGCGATGTCGGCCCCGCCCAGCCCGTCGAGCTCTGCGCTGACGAAGCTCCCGAGCGTTGTCGTGGCCGCGATGCTCCGTGGCGTGCAGCGTTCACCCGGCGACCGCTTCGCGGACATGCCCAGTCTTCTCGCAGCCTTGCGCGCCGACCCGCGCCAGCGTCGGCGGCGTTGGGCAGCCATCGCACTGCTAGGCGCGACGATTCCCGCGCTGTGGGTGGGGAGCACGTTGATGGACGCCGCGACGCGCTCAGCCTGCGCTGCGCCCGGCGAGCAGCGGCTCCTTCATTGGAACGAGACCACCCGCGAACGAGTGCACTCAGGCCTCCTGGCGACGAAGCTCCCGTTTGCCGAGGCGACGGCGACCCGGGTGGATGCCGAGCTCGATCGCTACGTGCATGCGTCGAGCGAGACATCGACCGATGCCTGCGTTCAAACGGAGGTCGAGAGCAAGCGGTCCGCGGCGATGTATGCACGCACCAAGGAGTGCCTCGCCGATCGAGACCTCGCGTTCGAGTCGCTGACGCAGGTGCTCGTTGCGCCCGACATGACCGCGACCATCGGAGCCGCGCGCGCTGCGATGGATCTGCCGCCGATCGACGATTGCATGGACGACGCGTGGCTCCTCCACTGGCATGGCGGGAGCGATTCAGACGCTCGGCGAGAGACCGTCGACGTTCGGGCGAAGCTGACTCGGGTCCGTGCGCTGGGAGGCGTGGGAGTCTATGGCGAAGCCTTGACGCTGGCGCACGAGGCCCTGGCGGAAGCGCGATCGATCGACCAACCGCAGACTACGGTCGAAGCGTTGCTCGAGGTTGGTGTGCTCGAGCGACGCATGGAGTCCATCGAGGATTCTCAGCGACATCTGGAGGAGGGCTTCTACCTGGCCGTGGAGGCCGAGCTTGATCACATGACCGCACTCTTGGCGAGCGAGCTTGTACGCACCATCGGTATCGGTGCTCGGGATCCCGAGCGCGCGATGCCGTGGGGACGGCTGGCCAGCGCGATCGTTGGTCGCACCGATCAGCGCGGCACGCTTATCGATGCACGGCTGCGCAACAAGCTAGGAATGATCGAAGCGGCCCGCGGCAACGACTCGGTCGCACGAGAGCACTATCGGGAGGCGCTGGAACTTCGACGGCGTCTGCTCGGGCCCGAGCACCCGAGCGTGGGCGGAGTCCTGGGAAACTTGGGCATCCTTGCGTTGGATAACGGTCGTCTTGATGACGCGCGCACGCATATGATGGAGTGTCTCGCGGTCCTACAGGTGGCGCTGGGCCCTGAGCACCCGAAGGTAGGTGAAGCCCACGCGGTGGTCGGCCAACTGTATGAGGCGCTTGGGGACGTGCCGCGGGCGGTGCAGAGCTACCGCGCAAGCGGCGAGATTCTGGAGCCCGTGTTCGGTGCAGAGCATGCCAAGGTACGCGCCAGTCATCAGGCGGTGGCGCGCCTACGTGCACGGTAGGCCCAAACCAGCACTCCGCGCAGTGGTAGCCTGTTGATGTGATCGCTTCGTGTCGGACCGCGTCGTCGTTTGTGCTCTCGCTAACGATGCTTGGTTGCACGCCCAAGGCCCCCACCGAAGACCGTGCGCCACCCAATGCTGCGCAGGCGGACGCCGATGACGGGGACGAAGCGACTCCCTCGTTTCCGCTGCGGGGCACGGTCGAGCTGCGACCCTTGGCCGATCACACCGAGTTCGCACGCGGGCTGGCCAAGGGGCCAACCCCCGCGGGTGTGCGAGCGCGGATCGAGCACAACCATGCGCCGGGCGATATCGCCGACGCCGAGGCGATCATGGAGGCCGATGACCTCGCCGTGCTGCAAGGCTGGGTCCGCGAGTTTGCCGAGCGTGTGCCCCCAGGCATGCAGGTGGCCTACGAAAAGACGGCCCCCACTACCCCGCCGACGCTCGCCCGCCCCGTGCACAAGGGGTGGAGGCTTCATCTCGTTCAGGCCGACGATGGCTTCGTGGTGCGCGACGCCACGGGTCGGCTCGCGCTGTCGCAGTACAACCTGCAACCGGAGGTGAGCGTCGATCTCACCAAGGAGGACGGCGAGCGCTTCGCCGACCTCAGCGAGCGCTTGGTCGGCCGCAAGCTGGCGATCGTCCTCGATGGCCAGGTTGTATCCGCGCCCACGGTTCGAGAGCGGATCGGCGGCGGGAAGTTTGTCATCACGCTGGCCGATGGCCCCGACGATGCTCGGGCAATGGCCGCCAAGCTGGCGGGGATTCCAATGTCTGAGGTGGTGCTTCCGAGCCCGGATTGATCGAGTCCGAAGGGGGCCGCAGCTTTCCTGGACAATGGCGCGCGGAGGGGCAACGCTCCTCGCCATGGCCAACACCCCGCGTACCGCAGAGCCCGGAGATCTGGTTTGTGTGACGGGAGCCTCTGGTTTTATCGCGAGCCACCTCGTGGGCGAGCTGCTGCGACAGGGCTACCGCGTTCGCGGCACGGTGCGAGACCCGAGCGATGACACCAAGACCGCCCACCTGCGCGCGCTCGCGGAGGAGACCGACGGCGAGCTCGAGCTTGTCGCCGCCGATCTGATGAAGCCAAACGCCTTCGATGACGCCGTGGCTGGCTGCCCGTTCGTGTGCCACACCGCCTCCAGCGTGCGTCTGTCCGCCGATGATCCACAGCGCGAGATCGTCGATGTCGCGGTCGACGGCACTCTCAATGTCCTTGGCTCGATCGCCCGCGCAGGTGATGCACAGCGTGTCGTTGTCACCTCGTCGATCGCCGCGGTGGTGGACGAGGAGCGCCAAGACGAGCTGTTGTTTACCGAGGAGCACTGGAACGAGAGCGCGAAGGTCGACGTCAATCCGTATCCGCTGTCGAAGACCAAGGCGGAGCGCGCGGCCTGGGACTTTGTGGACAAGCAGCCCGCCGAGGAGCGCTTTGAGCTGGTGACGATCAACCCGAGCTGGGTGCTCGGTCCCGTGCTGGCGAAGGTGCACGGACGCTCGAGCCCGGCCGTGATGCGTGACCTCCTGACCGGAAAATTCCCGATGGTGCCCAAGCTTGCTTTCAACGTTGTCGACGTTCGCGATGTGGCGCTGGCCCACGTGCGCGCGCTGCAACGCCCGCAGGCCAAGGGGCGCTTTATCGTGAGTCACACGCGGGGGACCTTGCCCGAGCTGGCGGCGATGCTTCGCGCAGCGTTCCCCACGCGAAAGGTTCCCCGGTTTTCGATGCCCAACCCACTCATGTACGTGGTGGCAATATTCGACTCGCGGATCACCTGGTCGTTCTTGCGCCGCAACTTGGATGCAAACACGAAGGTCGACAACAGCAAGTCGGTGGAAGTGCTGGGGCTGTCGTACCGTGCCGTTGCCGACACCGTGCGGGATACAGGGCAGGCCTTTATCGACCTCGGCGAGGGGTAGATAGGCCGGCGGTCGGTAGCGCCGACGTCGGTCCCTGAACAACGGCTCGATCTTCTGTGGCAGATGCCCGATGATGAACGTCGATGCGTTGGTGGATCATCCTGGGAATGCTCGCGGTTGTCGTCGGTGGCTGTAGCTCCGAGCCGGCCGCGGAGAGCCAGGGGAGTGACACGAGCGGTAGCGGCACCGAGGCACCCACGACCACGAGCGGCGCGACCGATGGCGTCGACGAATCGGTGGGGTCGAGCGAGTCGAGCGACGAGGTCCGACGCGATCTGTCGAGCCCCGACATCGGCGTTCGCGAGCCACCCGCGCTCATCGCGATGCCACCCGGCGCCACGTTTGTGGACGAGATCGAGGTGGTCCTGGAGGTCAACGAACCAGGCGCACGGATCTGGTACACGGTCGATGGAACGCCACCGCTCGTTGGCGAGTCGATCGAGTACACGGGGCCGATTACGCTGACCCACAGCACAGGCCTGCGTGCGGTCGTGCAGATCGGTGGTGGAGTTCAGCTCTCCATTGCGCCGAGCTTCGTTCGCCTGGAGCCCGAGCTCGATGGCTTTACGTCGGAGCTTCCGCTCATGGTCATGTGGACCCGCGATCTGGCGCCCGAAGAAAAGAGCGAGTTCTACACCGACTTCACCCTGAGCCTGTTCGATCGCGCGCCCAGTGGTGTGACGACCTGGCCCGCCGATGCCAGCCTCAGCGTGCGCTCGGGTCTTCGTGTTCGCGGCTCGAGCTCGGCCTCGTTTCCCAAGCGGCCGTATCGGATCGAGACCTGGGAGCCCGCCAATCCGCTCGATATCGACATGGATGTCGAGCCCCTCGGTCTGCCGCCCGAGGCGGACTGGATCCTGATAGCGCCTCTCAACTTCGACCGCGCCCTCATCCGCAACGCGCTGATCTACGACCTGAGCAACCAGATCAATCGCTACGCCGCCCGCACGAGGTTCGTTGAGCTCTTCGTCGCAGAGGTGAGTGAGGCGGTTGGCATGGACGATCACGTTGGCGTCTACCTACTGACGGAGCGAATCGAGCGCGATGCCTCTCGCCTGCCGCTGTCCTCCTTGCAGCCCACCGATCTCGTCGAGCCTGCGGTGACGGGTGGCTATATCTTCAAGGAAGATCGCACGGGGCCGCGCGAGATGGGCTTCCGCGCAGGCGAAGCGGGCGGCGCGTTTACGTTCCAGCAGCCATTCGTGTTCGTCGATCCCGACGAGGTCGAACTCCAACCCGAGCAGCTCGACTACCTCAGCGGCTTGCTCGACGAGCTCGGTGATGCGCTCGTGAGCCCCGGGTTCACCCATCCCACGACGGGGCGCCACTACTCCGAGATCATCGATGTCGACGCGTTCATCGATCACCACATTCTCAACGTGTACGCCAAGAACCCCGACGCGTTTCGCCTGAGCGGCTTCTTCCACAAGGACCGCGGCGGTCTGCTCAACGCTGGCCCTGCGTGGGACTTCGACCGCACGATGGGCTGTGCAGCCGATCCCCGCGCAGCCGACCCCACCTGGTGGGACAACTCCAACGAGACCGACGATTGCACCTTCGTGTTCGAGCACGGCTTCTGGCCGGGTCTGTTCGCCGATCCCGTGTTCGCCGACCAGTATTGGAATCGCTGGGCCGAGCTGTTGGCGACCGACCTGTCCGTAGAGTCGGTTCACGCGACGGTCGACGCGATGGAGGCTGAGCTCTCCGAAGCCGCGCCGCGGAACTACGCCCGCTGGGCCGCCTACCCGCCACGCGGAGGCAGCCTGGCGTCGGAGATCGACATCTTGAAGGACTGGCTGGCGCAGCGGCACGCCTGGATGCTCGGGTGTCTGGAGCTGCCCGATCCGCAAGCATGCGTCGGCAGCTAGAGGGCGTCTCTAGCCAGGTGTCACGCTGAAGTTCCGAACACTGAACTCCGAAGCGAACGCGCCCGTGCCCGCCGACACGCCCACGCGCCCCGACCCCACCGCGGCGGGGAGGGCTTCGCTCACCACCAAGGCACCATCCCAATAGGCGTCGACCTGATCGGCCGTGACCTCGACTCGGATGGGCACCCAGGCACCGTCGGTGTAGTTGTCCTGGTTTGCGGGCATACCGAAGTTGGCATAGTTCCCGTCGACGAGGACGGTTTGATTGAGGTAGTCGTTGAACACGACCCCATAGCCGCTGCCGTCTGGGATGAAGCCAAGGGACTCTCGCGGCGGAGGCGTTGTGGCGTAGCTCGTGCCGTCCTTGCCGAAGAACACCACGAGTCCGTCGCCGTGCTCATCATTGATGTGGGCATTGAGATAGTCGAACTCGATCGTGTACGGCGGATCGAGCTCCCCCTGTTGCAGGGCGGCTGCCCCGACCCAGTACATCTCATCGCGGATCAGAGTGAGAGTCTCCCCATCGACAGTCGCACAGTATGGAAGTGCGCCGCCGCTGCCGTAGAAGTCGAACCCGCCTTCGAAGCGAGCGTGTGCGCTGCGGTCGGTTGGCGCGTACACCATGACCGAGTTTGCGGCGCCCGCCAACGACTCCAGTCCCCAGTGCTCTCCTAGCGCATCGAGGCTGGGGGAGGAGAACGCCAGGCGGTTCACCACTCCTCCGCAGGTCGAGCCCGCGCCGAAGTCGGCGTCCGAGTAGAGGTTCACGTGGACGTTGGCGCCGAGCTGCACCGAGCGAATGTTGGCAAGGTCAGCGTCGCTCTGCTGCTCCATTCCTGCGCACAGCTCGAACGCGAGGTCTTGGTAGCCCTCGTCGGTGTAGAAGCCCGCACAGTCGGCGTCGTCGTAGCCGTCGTCTTCGTATCCTGGGTAGCGCGCGGCGAGTGTCTGTGTGGCGGCGGCTTCTTCGTTGTCCCGCCATGTCTGCGCCATATTGGCGCGAGCGGAGTCACCCAGGCGGAGCGTGCCTGTCTCACCCAATGCACCTGCGTAGTCTTGGTCGGGAAGCAAGCCCTGGCTCACGAGGTCTTCGATCTCGGCCAACGAGAACTCGAGGTCGGGGTTGGAATAGAACGGGATACTGTTGCCACACATTGCCGTGCCACCCGAGAGGCCGGGTGGGTTGGGCGTGCCGCTCTCATCGTATCCGGCCAGGGGCATCCCGAAGTTGTAGCCCTCCGCGCCGTCGTTGCAGTGGCTGCCGCCCATGGTGTGTCCCACTTCGTGGGTGACCGCCAAGAATGTCACGTAGTACGACGAGCCCACCCATCCTCCCCAGTTGGCGCCGTCTCCCGACTCGGTGCTTCCCGCAACGATCATGAACTTGTCGGCGCCGTAGGTGCTCGCATAGTCGCCCAGCCACGACGGCGCATTGCCGAGGTTGTCGTTGGTCGCGCCCGGCCATACACCCGTGCGGGCAAAGTCCTCCTCCAGCAACAAGTGATAGCCCAGCGATCGCACTCGCGAGCTGGTGACAAGGCTTCGATCGAGCACTGCGTTGAGCTCGTCGAGACGTCCATCGATGAAGCTCGCGGGAGTCTCACCCGAGCCTTCGATCTCGCTCACCGCTTGCGGCGTGAACAGCCACAAATGATCGATCATGGGGCGCCCACGTGAATCGAACTCCGAGTAGGCCCAGTCCACTTCGTCGCCAGTCTCGCCTTCGGTGTCTCCTTCGTCGGTCGAGCCACCGCTGTTGTCGCTCGTGTCGTCGGCTGTCCGGCCACCGACGGTAGATCCATCGGTATCCTGGTCGGTGTCCGCGCCTGAAGTCGAAGGATCGGTATCGGGCCCCGCACCGCCTCCTCCGCCGCTACAGGCGGGGAGAACCGAGGCCAATACGAGCGAAAAACAGACGCGAATTGACATCAAGAGTGGACTATCACGCGGTATTTTTGGGCACAACGCCGCAACGCGTGGGGGAGCGACTGAAACGGAGCGTTGAGGTGTTGTTTAGGGATCGGCGATCACAGTCTTGGGCAGCCCACGTCCCGGCCGATCTTAGGCCGGGCAGACCGCTGGCCTCGACGTGCGACAGGGCGGTTCATCGAACGCGGCGAACCGCCCTGTCGCAATCGTACCTCGATGGACTCTTTGGGTGTCTCCCGAACTCTAGCGAGGGAGGATGAAGGGCCCCAGAGCAGCAGCACTGTAGTAGATGAGCTGCGAGATCAGGACAGCCACGATATTGCCGATCAGGATGGCCCAACCCACCAAGGGGATCCACTTCTCCGCGATCTTCTTCAGTATTTTCTCCGCCGCCTCCTTGCCCAACTTCTTGATCAAGATCTCGGCGAACTTGTCGCTGGCCAAGAACTTCTTGATGATGATCTTGATGGCCTCGATCGTGCCGACCTTCGCGAGTGCTTCGAGTATTTCCTTCCAGACGTCGGCGAAGTCGCTTCCCATCAAGATCTCGAGGATCGGCACATAGAAATCGATGAGGCCGAATGCGCCGAGAACCTTGAACAGAATTTCCTTGGCAACCGCCTCCCAGTCGGGCTCATCGTCGGCGACCAAGAACGCACGAATAAATGCACTGAAGACGAATTCCAGCCGCTGCTCTTGGGCGAGGAGTTCTTCTAACGGCGGCATTCGTACGGGCTTGAGCACACGCCCTGTGAGCGGGTGCAAGCACCCGTAGTTCGTGGCCAGGGACCACTCGACCGCGGATGCATGAATCGCAACACCCTCGTCGTAGATCCCTATGAGTCCCTCAGGAGGCTTCTTCCCTCCTTCGATCGCGGCCATCGCCTTTTCCACCTTTGCCAAGTACAGGCCCGCGGCTCGCACGAGTTCATCCTCGTTGCCGACCAGCGGCGCGGGACCTCGGGGGCACGGGCACGCTTCGGCGTCACCCGTGAGAGCGTCCCGCACCGCGGTGCCATCGGGCTGCGTGGGGTTGAGCAACACTTCGCCGAGGGCACCGCGCAGGCCGATCGTAGAAATCGGGGTGCGACCGACGGCGCGCACCAAGGGCGTGAGGGTACTGACCGCACGTCGGGCCTCGTCCGCGGTGCGCTCGCCGAGCACGAGACTGCCGACCAGTCGCTCTGGGCTGAACGTGGTGCGCTCGCCCCGTCGGTTGACGATCTCGAGCTCGGTCGGTGTGCTGGCATCGGAAATAGGCCGTCGCGGCACGTCAGGAGCTCGAGCGTGCTCATCCTCGGCCGGATACCTGATCCACGGCGTTAGCTCGATGCCATCCTCCGTGAACACATAGATCTCTGGCACAGTGAACCGAAAGTCACTCTGCACAGTAATCTCAATCGTTGTGTCGGCCGGGAGGGCGGTCTCCCACTCGATGTCGACGCGATTGTCTGAGGCGGTGATCTTCTTCGGCTGTGGGCCTTGTACGACCTTGGGTTTTCTCAGCGAGCCCCCAGAGCCCCTGTAGATGATGTGAAGATCGTTGCTCTTGGGGTCGGTAACGGGAAATCGGTGCGGTCCAACGGTGGGCATGAAGTCTCCTGTCGTGATGACGGAGCTCCCTGTACGTCGAAGCGCTCGCTCGTGACGCGTCGCGACAAAAACTTTTGATGACTTCAGCGGCCGGGCTCGCCTTCGCCGCCGAGCTGGGTTGTGTCCACGCGACCAACTCGGATGTGATCGCCGTGGGCCAACGGCGGCCCGACCCTCACACCGGTCGCCAACTCGTTCCCCCATCCTCGGATGTCCACTGCGGTCGAGTGTGGTTGGTTGCCGGCCATGGGGTTGCATGGGCAAGGGCAGGCACATCGCCAGCTCAGTTTCGTCGCCGGCATTGAGTACGCGAAAAAGCTGTAGTTCTCTGGGGTATCATCAATGTCGCTGTGCTCGGGTCGCCTGGCGAAGAGCTACTAGGTCGGACTCGGGGCTGGCTTCGGTGGACTCCGCATTACGCGCGGGTCGCTGAGCGCCCGCGGCCGCGTTCCGGTTGCGGCGGCGTACTGGGTGCTCGCGAGAGTCTCGGTTGGTTGCAGCGGACCTGCGGTCGAGCTGGTAGCTGTATTGATTTTCTTGGGGTCGATCTGCCCGAGGTAGTGGGCTTGATGAAACAAGGCCGCCGCTTCGCGATGGACACCCTCCGCCTGGTGGAGAAACTCCTGCATGATGGGGTGGACATGGCCCGATGACGCGGACCGCATGGCCTGGCTTGCCGCATCCCATTTCATGAGTTCCCGACTGTCGCCTACATACTGTGCCATCGCGTCGAAGTTATCCGGCTGGTCCAGAGGGCCGGCCTTCGCATGAACGAGTCCTTGACCCGAGTCGCCTTTGGCCTCGAACTCCGCATAGGGTGTCGTCATCGTACGAATGGTCTCCACCTTCGCGCGCGTTGCTTTGGCCATATTTCCCGTTTCACTCGCCACCGCGCGCGCACGTTCCCGATCTCGACGGTTGTGTCCGGTGTTCGTTGTGCCCGTCCCGCGGCTCATCTGAGCTGGTGATCTCAGTGCCCCTGGGTGCCCTCCGAGATTGCCGTGGTTGTCCGCGTGCCAAACAGCCGCGGCGGTGTCTTGACGGTCCATCGATGATAGATAGGCTTGGTGACGAAGATCGGCGTCCGTTGATGTCCCCGCCATGTTCGCAAGATGCCTCGTCTCCCCAGATGTTCGACGCAACTCGTCTTGACCATGTCCGCCAAATCCTGTGTTTTGCGCTGGTTCGCGCCACCGTGAAGCCAGTTGTTTACGCTGAAATCCAGTGCCCATTTTCTCGACCGCCAATACCCCAAACGCACCATGCATCGACTGCTGTATTGTGGGTTGGTAGCCATCCCACATGGGAGGTTGGCTCGAGGTCGAGGAAGGAGCCCTCGGCGGCGGAGGCAGGCCCCACGCGTCGTGCAAGGTTGTCTGTCGCTGTGACATACCAGAACGACGCCGAGTCTCCCTGATTGTGACAACGCGATCTTGCGATCATGAGCGCAGGACATCGCCGTCAGTCGGGACTGCTACCTGCCGATCTTCCCGTGCTTTGCGCGGAGAGCCTCTGCTCCGTCGCCGCTGCTGCTCTGGGCCTCTCCCGCTCCCTGGCTGGCCCGTGCCCTCCGAGACTCCGCGTCCGCGGCCAGCTCGGCGCCCCGTTGGCTGCGTGTGTCGACCGACTCGGGGGCGCTCTCCTTCCGCCCGTTGGAGCCATCGTCACCCATACCCCGCAGCTTGGCTTGGGTCTCGGGGCCGACCTCGAAAAACAATGCGGTCTGCTCTCGCGTGGGGAGGGCGAGCTTGATGGATGTTGCATCCTTAGGCCGGACGGCGGCTTCGGATCGGGTCTCGCCGCCCGTGTGCTCGCCTTGCGAGTCGGCTCGGGTGCCTTCGCCGGCTGCCTGAATTGTGCCAAATACAATCCGTGGTCGGAATGTAGTGTTGACGCGGATGAGCTTGACTCGGTTTCGGCCTCCCCGCAGCGGCAATAGTGGCTTGTCGGCCATGGGGTCTATTCCTTGGGTGGAGCTGGCGCGATGTGGATCGTGGGGTAGGCACCGTGGCGACTGCGTACGAACATCGCGATGCGATTGGCCTCGCCCAGGCTCTTCAGGGGTCCGAGCATGCTCATGAACCACTTGCGGCCGTTGACGTCCAGGACGGGTTGAACCCCCTGGGCTGGGCCGCGAGGTCCGAGCTCGTCCGCGCGCTGGGTGGCCGATTCCTCCGTGGTGAACAGTCCGAGATTGACGACGAACTTGGTGCCCTCGGGGATCGTCGCCGGGATGGACAGAGAGGCGAGATCGATGGGGTCGTCCCCCGCTTCGGCGTCCCCCGCCGTCGGGTCCGTCGCCGCTTCCTCCTCGCCTTCGGTGTCGAGCCCTTCGGCGGCAGGTAGGCGCAGGTCCGCACGCAGTTGCTCCTCGGGCACGAACAGGAGCAGTGCGGCCGTGGCCGACGCGAGCCCGAAGAGCAGCAGCAAGACGGGCAGAGCGAGACGAGAGGCCATGATCTCGTCTGCTACTGGCTTGCCGTCGCGAGAAACTCTCGCATTGCCGATCGGGCCAGCTGAACCCGCTTGCGCGCGGTCGACTCGGTGATCCGCTGGACCTCGGCGATCTGGCGATAGCCAAGATGGCTCTCGTGGCGGAGCTCCCACGCCTCTTTGAGCATGGGGTTGAGTCGCTTCAGGTGCGCGCGGACGATTCGGTCGAGCTCTTTTGCGGCGTACAGCGGTTCCGGGCCCGGATCCGTGCGTTGATTGGGGCCGAACGCGGCGTCGAATTGCTCCCAACGCCGGCTCGTCTCGTGGTGGTGGCGGTCGATCCACCGCGTGCGCACGATCGTACGCAGCCATGCCTTTGGATGTTGAATCTTGCCGCCCGCGCTCACGAAAGCCCTCTGCGCCTTGATAAGGGCCTCTCCTAGAAGATCATCGGCATCGTACCGATCGATGACCAGCCGGCACGCGTAGCGCCTGATGTACTCATAGTGCTCGATCCAGACCGCCCAAAAGTGGACCTGTGCTGGCTGGCGTTGCGCGGGATTGGAAGGCGGTGACATTTTCTCGGGGGACGGGCGCAGCGATCGTCGGCAGTCATTCGAGCTCTCGGAGAACCGACGATGGTTTCAGGTCGTGACTCTTGTTTGTGTTCCAGCAGATGGGAGAGATTGCGTTGGTCAACGATGCGATTACAACTATCGCCGAATTGCCTGGGCTCTAGGGAAAAATGTGCTGTCCCTTTTCGGTTGAGGTAATGATTTCATATTGCCAGTCGAATATTTCAGTGTCTTTTGCGCGGGGCTGGATTTCATCGACTCTTGAAATGTTCGATGCTGGGCGAAATGTATTGCAGCAGTCTCAGCGCCCAATGTTGCATAGTTTTTCGGAACGGTGAGCGGCGGGTGGGAACACCGTACGCCCGCCGCTGAAATCAGAGAAATGTCGAACTGGCGTGGGGCGCGACTGGAATATTACGAAATCATGCTGCGGGCGATTGGACACCCAATGCGGGACACTCTGTCTGACACCGAGTGAAGCCGCGGCGTCTGCTCGATCTCGCGCTCGACAAGGGCGCGGTCGGCTCGCTCGTCCAGGCGGGCAAGAGAGCGCTTTCGGCCGGGGGGCATGGCGACTGGGGCGCTACAGACAATGCGAGGCCCCGCGTTGCGGCTTTGTTGGCGGTAGTCTCATCGGGTGTCTCATGTCAAACAGCAACTGTCGTAGTTCTTCAACCTCCAGATCTGAGCGTACTTGCGGTCCTCGGCGCAGCACCAGCTCAGGTTCGGCCTCGGGGAGTGGCTGAATGCTAGCCCGCCAGAACCCGAGCTTCTCGAGTACGCGTATCGAGGCGAGGTTCTCCACGAACACCTTGGCATAGCAGGTGTGCATGCCCCAGTGTGTCGCCGCGAGATCGAGCAGCAGCGAAGTCCCCTGGCTCGCGAGGCCCCGCCCGCGAAAGTCCTGCCCCACCCAGTAGTACACGAATCCCACATTTCGGTGCAGCACCAGAGACACCACGCCTACGAACCCCCAGTCGTGGTGCATGGTCGCAAAGGTGAGCTGGTCGGTGAGGCTGTACTCTCTATCCAGCCAAGTCAGCCATTCTTCGGCGCAGCTGAAGCGAGGCAGGCAGCAAAGCCGAGGGATCTCTGGGTCGTCGTACTGCCAAAAGAAGTCGGCGAGATGGTGGGGGGCGAGCAGCTCGAGGCGCAGGGGTCCACGCTGTCGCGACGCGAGAGGAATCAGCGGGAAGCGGCGGCGTTGGTACTCCCAGTGCTCCACCTCCCACAGGATCCGCTGCGCATCGGGGGCACGTGGATTGCACAGCATCGCCATTGCGGCATGATGACGAGCCTCCTCGAAGGAGCCCTCTCGAAGGCAAGCCATGCCGAGGCTGGCGTAGGCATGGGCGCACTGCGGCGATGTCTGTCGCAGCTCGTCGGCGAGCTCATGAACGGAGGCCCAGTCGCAATAGGCCAACGCGGTTCTCAACAGCTCACCGATGTCCTCGTCGGAGTCAGGGCCCGAGGCCGCGCCCCCGGTCCGCTGCTGCATCGCCTCGCGAAGCCGTGCGACGATCTCGAGCCGCCGCGGCCCAGCGATGGTCGAGTGGGGCTCGGGTAGAATCCGACCTCGTGCGTCCAAGAGCATGCGTCCTCGTCCGTCTGAGTCCGAATCGGAGCGCGGCAGCGGAGCGAGTGCGCCGCGACCTGCTAGAGCCCTCCGCGTTTGAGGGCGTGGGTGATGCGCTCGCGGGCATATTGGTAGCGCTTGCGGGCAGCCGCGGGGCTACAGCCTTGGAATGCAGCGATCTCCCGATAGCTGAGTCCTCGATCGCCCCGGGCCGCTAGGACCTGGCGTTGCGCAAGCGGAAGCTCGAGGAACGCCTCCTCGGCAAGTTGTCGCAGTTCTTCTGCGCCGAGCATCGCCTCGGGGTGATCGTGCTCCAGTCGGCGATACGCAGGAAGCGAGGCGAGAGTCGCGGTACGGCGCCGATGTTTTCGCGCCACGTCGATGCTGCGATGCCGCAGGAGTCTGGTCAGCCACGCCTCTGGGTTGTGAATGGCCGCTAGCCGGACGTCGATGACGTCGCTGATTCCGAGGGTCACGTCGCCGAGGATGTCCTCCGCATCATGAATGGATGGCACTCCCCATTTCAGAAGCTGTCGGATCCACTGCGATCGATGTCGCAAGCACAACCGCCACAGCACCGCACGACTGCAGGACGCAGCCGTGGATGCAGCCGCCGCGACGTCGGCCGCGGCTTCGACCTCACATGGCACGGCCGGCCCTGCCAACGGGTAGCTGGCGCGGGCGAAGGCTCGGGGCTCACCATCGGCCATTACCAACGCCTCCAGTAGCCGGTATCGATGTGAATGAAGTTGGACTTGGGGTAGTACCCGATGCCGCCGAAGCCCAGATCAAGGGCCGCTGCATACAGCCGCGCGAGATGAGTCCCTGGCAGCCGAATGTCTAGGGCCTTACCGAGGATATGAAAGCTGTGCTCGGCGACCCCGGGGTTTCGTTTGCGTAGCTGCGCGTTGGAACTCTTGCTGCGATAGCCGGAAAACAGCTCAAAGCCGTCGTTCTCGGTCTCGAGCTTCAGCGCGTACAGATAGTCGAGCAATAACGGATCCATTGTGATCCGTTCGTTGGTACGGGCATCTCGCGTGAATGCTGAGAATCGACGGAGGACGCCTTCGTTGTAGCCGCCAGTCCAATAGGCGGCGTCGAACGTCTCTCCTGTCGCCCGACGCGTGATTCGGATTCGGCGAGTTTCGCCTGCGTGTGCATTGCGGACGAACCTGGCCGTCGCGAGTCCTTGCGTAACCACCGTGGCCGCGCCCGCGCGAAGGAGGGTCCTCCGTCCGACGGGTACCTTCGCCTTCGACGCTGGGGATGCCGAAGGAGAACTCTCCTCCATCCCATCCCGTCGGTCGTTCCGAGAACTCACCATGGGTCTTCGAAACAGACCGTCCAAGAGCCCAAACGTGAACCGCAAAATGTGATGCAGGTCGGCGGTGTCCCGATCAAATTATTTCTTGTCGTTCACGCTCATGCATGTGGGCCGGTCTATGTCATCGAACTTTGATTGTGTCAGTTCCGGGCTTGGTGATGGCGAACCGCTTCGCTCTGCGTCCGGCATTCGTTGAAACCCTGAAATCCCATTACACGCGTTTCGCCGCGACGAGGAGAACTCAAGACAGTGTCGGAGAGCAACCAAAAGAAAATTGGCCGTGTACGGCCCCCACGCGTTCACATCACCTACGATGTTGAGACGGGCGGAGCCATTCAAGTCAAAGAGCTACCTTTCATCGTAGGAGTCCTTGCCGACCTCTCTGTGATGCCAGAGGTCCCGTTGCCGCCCCTGCGCGATCGTAAATTCGTGGAGATCGACGCGGACAACTTCCAGGGAGTGATGGAAGCCGCAATTCCCCGGGTCGAGATCACGGTCGACGATCACATCTCAGGGACTGCTGGCGCGACGCTGAAAGTGGTCTTGAAGATCACTCATATGGATCAACTCGAGCCCGTTGCCCTGGTCCAGGCAATCGACCCGCTGTCAAAACAGTTCGACAAGCGCAATCGCTACCGTGACTTCCTGGGGAAGCTTGATGGTAATGACGAGCTTGACGCCCTCATGGTCGACCTCCTCGGGGACACAGCCAAACAAACCAGCCTGATTGCGCCATTCACTGGCAAGACGCCTGAGGAGTGGCGGGCGGTGGACGAGACCAGCGACCCGCTGCTGGAGAAGATGACAGGGCTGATGATCAGGCGACCGGCTCAGAAGCCGTACGCCCTTGAGCTCATTGGCCAGATGGCGGTCGGGATCTTGGAAGACGCCAACGTCGACAAGGCGTCGAACGACGCCGCCTTCATCATGAACGACCAGATCGCGGTGATCGACAAGATGATCTCCGATCAGCTCAACGAGGTGATGCACCACGCCGACTTCCAGCAGCTCGAATCGACGTGGCGAGGGCTTCACTATCTCGTGTCCAACACGGAGACGGGCACCAACCTCAAGATCAAGGTGCTCAATACCTCCAAGAATGACGTACTGAGGGACCTCAAGAAGGCGGTCGAGTTCGACCAAAGTGCGCTGTTCAAGATGGTGTACGAGGCCGAGCACGGGACCTACGGCGGAGCTCCATTTAGCTGCCTCGTGGGCGACTACGAGTTCGGTCGCTCGAACGACGACATGGAGCTGCTCGACAAGATCTCGGGAGTGGCCGCCGCGGCACACGCCCCGTTCATCACAGCGGCGTACGCCCTGTTGTTCGACCTGGAGGACTTCTCGAAGCTGTCGAAGCCGCGGGATCTGTCGAAGATCTTCGAGAGCGCCGAGCTCGTCAAGTGGCGCTCGTTTCGGGACTCGGAGGACTCCCGCTACGTGACGCTGGCGATGCCGCGGGTTCTGCTACGGCTTCCTTGGGGTGGAAAACGCGGCGCGACCGTCGAAGGCCTGGGCTTCGAGGAAGATGTCAGTGGTCCCGACCCGAGGAAGTTCCTCTGGGGGAATGCTGCGTACGTGCTCGCGCAACGGATCACCAACGCCTTCTCGTTGTACGGTTGGACGGCCGCGATCCGCGGGGTGGAAGGCGGCGGGCTTGTCGAAGGCCTGCCCACTTATGTGTTCGAAACGGCTGACGGCGACCTCGCGCTCACATGCCCAACGGAGATTTCGATCACAGATCGTAGGGAGAAGGAACTCAACGACCTCGGGTTCATGGCGATCTGCCATTGCAAGGGTACCGACAAGGCGGCGTTCTTCGGCGGTCAGACCACCAATAACCCGAAGATCTACAATACCGACAGCGCCAATGCCAACGCGCGGATCTCTGGCATGTTGCCTTATGTGATGGCGGCCTCGCGTTTCGCCCACTACATCAAAGCGATCATGCGGGAGAAGGTCGGCTCGTTCCTCACCAAGGGGAATGTAGAGGAGTACCTCAATACTTGGATCGCTCAGTACGTATTGCTCGACGACTCTGCGCCGCAGGCGATGAAAGCTCGGTTCCCACTACGCGAAGCTCGAGTGGATGTGACCGATGTTCCTGGCAAGCCGGGCAGCTATCGCGCCACGGTGTTTCTCAAACCTCACTTTCAGCTCGAAGAGTTGACGGCCTCGATCCGACTCGTGGCGGAGCTTCCCGCCTAGGGGCGTCCCTCGGTGTTAACCCCCGAATCGAAAGTCAGCAAGGAGTAAAGACATGGATCTCGTTCTACTCAGACCGGGCAAGGCCGACGCCATCGTCGGAGCCAGCCACATCGAAGGCCCTATCAACGGGGTCAAGCCCGATGACCTCAAGACCTGCATTGAGCTCGTATCGGTGAACTACGGAATGAAGCAGCAGATGACCACGGATGTGAGCAACCAGGCTCGCACCTCGGGTCGTCCCGTGCTGCACGACATCACCTGCGTGAAGTACTTCGACATCGCCTCGGTGAACCTCTACAAGACGTGTCTCGGCGCGGGTACGCTAGACGATGGGACGGCAGACAACCCCACTCGGATCTACATCTGTCGGAACACGAATGAGGGACAGATCTCGAACCTGATGACCATCGAGCTGAACAACACGATGATCAGCTCGATTCAGTGTCAGTCACATCCCAACGACATGCCCACGGAGCAGCTGACGCTGAACTTCAGCGATGTGACATGGGTCTACACCAATCAGGACCTGCAGGCGGCCGCGACTGGCAATGTCTCGTTCGGCTGGAGTGTCCAGAAGAACCGCCCCATCTAGGACGGTAGATCCTCATGCGCGCGCTATTCGAACGTATCGTCTCGCCCTCTCCGAGGGAACAGCTGCTCTCGTTGCAAGAGCAGCTGGACGAGCTCAGTCGTTCCGTACGTTCGGAGATCGAGCGCATTGTGCTCGGACGCTCGTATTTCGCCAGCGCCCACAAACCCAGCGAGGGGTTCTCGCCCCCTTTGCTGGGTCAGTCGAACCTCCTGGACTACGGCGTGGCCAGTCCCGTCTCCTTCGATGACGGCTCGGGCCTCCGTGAGTATGCCAGTCACATGGAGCGAGCGATCCTCGAATACGAGCCGCGCTTGAGGAACCCCCGAGTGAAGGCCATGGTGCAGCGACGGGGGCAGCCGATGGTCGAGGTTCGGGGGACGCTCATCCTGAATGAGTGTCAGTCCCCATTCTATCTGCTGACGTCACGTGGGGAGGCGAGTCATGAGTAACTCCGCTGGCATCTCACGCGCTGAGCCACAGACGGTGACTCGAACCGTGCTCGACTACTTTCGCGAGGAGCTCGACAGCCTGCGCGGCCGAGCGATCGACTTCGCAGGCGAGTATCCCGGGGTCGCGGCTGAGCTCGCGCTGAGCGGTGGCCATTCCGCGGACCCGCACGTTGAGCTGTTGATGCAGTCGTTCGGCTTTCTCACGGGCCGACTGCGGCACCGCATCGATGCGGAGAGTCCCGAGCTGTCCAACGCCCTCCTCGCCCTCATGGCCGAGCCATTGAGCACGCCGACGCCCTCGATGGCAGTTGTGCAGTTCGACGTAGATCCGAACAAGGCAAACTTCGAGCTCGGATTCACTCTGCCGCGCCATGCCCAGATGTCGGTCAAGGCCAAGGCGTTCGGCGGCTACGAGACGACCTGTCGCTTCCGAACCGCCTACGCCACGCCGCTCTGGCCGCTCGAGGTGACCGCGTGTGGTCGGGTCGCACGCAACCGCTACGAGGATCGGCATCTAGGCGGGCCGCCGAAGCCGGGTGAGGCCCGCTCGGTGATACGGATTCGTGTCGGGGCGACGGCCGACGGCATCATGCCTGAGCTGTCGTTGAAGCATCTGCGGTTCTACATCGATGGTGGCGAGAGTGTACGGAGCTCGCTCTACGATCTCGTGGCCACTCAGCTCGACCACGTCGTGATGTTCGATGTCACACCGAAGGGCGACGCGGAAAAGGGAGAGACGCAACCGAGGGATCGGACGGAGGACCTTCGGTTTCTGCGAAAACTCCCGGCCTCGGCTGTCCGCATGGTGGGCTTCGAGGACGACGAGGCGCTCCTGCCCGAGGGCCTAGGCGCCCACCCAGGCAGTCGCCTTCTACAGGAGTTCTTCTGTCTCGCCGACAAGTTCCACTTTGTGGACATCAACTCACCTGGTCCGCTGCAGGTTCGAGGGCAGCTAGAGATTGTGCTGGTGTTCCGTACAGATCCTGATGGGGTACCGACACTCAAGCCAGAGCATCTTCGGATGAACTGCACGCCGATTGTGAATCTCTTCAGCTTGACCTGTGATCCCATTCGTCTGGACCATCGTAGGCTGGAGTACCCGGTTGTCGTGGACAGTCGGCACCACCGAACTCACGAGCTATACTCGGTACTCAGCGTACAGGCGACGCGGCCTGGGCACTCGGCCAAGGAGATCCTTCCGTTTTTCTCGCTGCATCCAGATGCCGATGATGCGGGCGTGCACTACACGCTTCGGCGTAGTGTGAGTGAGAGCCGAGCCCTTCCAGGCACGGAGGCGGCGATAGCCTTTCACGATCACCAGCTCTCAATGGATCGGCCCGTAGCCGATGCGATTCACGTGCGAGGGTTGTGCACCAACCGAGACCTGTGTGAGAGCCTTCGCAAGGGCGACACGTTGGAGCTGGATGGTGGCGGCCCCGTCAAGATGGTGTCGCTGCTTCAGCGACCGACCAATACCCGGCCTCCGAAGCAGCAGGGCCAGGATCCGTGGCATCTGATCTCGGTGCTTGCGTTGAATCGATTTTCCATTCTGGGGGAGGAGGGTGCGATCGAGACATTGAAGAGGGTCTTGCGGCTGTTTGCGCACGACGAGGATCCCGTGGCCACAGCACAGATCGAGAGCGTTCTCGAGCTCAAGGCCGAGCCCACCGTGCGATACATCGGCGATGAGAGGTGGCGGGGGTTTTGTCAGGGCGAGAAGGTCACGCTGAGAATGGACGAGAACACCTTTCGTGGGTGCTCTCCAGTTCTCTTCGCCGACATCATTCGTCGATTTCTCGGTTCACAGGTGAGCCTGAACTCGTTCATCCAGCTCGAGCTTCATAGCGAACGCGGGAAAGGAGTGTGGAGATCATGGAAGCCCTTGGCTGGCGCACAGACCTTGGTCTAGGCGACGCTCTGCACGCGGAGCCGCACGTCTTCGAGTTTTTCCAGGCGGTCCGCTTGCTCAGCCGTGCGGTCGGCGATGACGGGGGAAGCTCTGGGGCTTTGCCGTTCGAGTTTCGGGCTCTCTCGGATCAGGCGTACCCCAGCGGCGAGATTCGATCGGTGTCGTTTGGGTCCGTCAAGGCGGGCGACTTCCCCAGGTGGGCGTCATTGACCGCCGACGACGTGAAGAAGATTGTGCTCGAAGTGGTGCGGACGGGGCTCGTGGGCCCCCGCAGCCCGCTGCCTACTGCCCATGCGGAGTGGGTACTGAATCAGCAGCTCGGGGGGGTCCACCCGGAGTCGGGCCGTGCCGCACTGCCTGCGTTTCTCGACCTTTTCGCCCGACGGCTCACGTCACTCGAATATCGAAGCAAGGAGAGCACCTGTCAGGCCCTGGAGTCTCGGCGTCCGCAACACAGCCGCCTTGGAAAGCGCCTGTTTAGCCTCATGGGCCTTCGCCACCACACGGGGCAGTACCCCGTGCCTCAGGGCTCGGTCCTGGCGACTGCGGGCCTTATGGCCAACCGCAGACCCAGCAAGGCCAAGCTTCAGAAAGTCTTGCGTCTGTGGCTTCGCTTGCCCGTAGAAGTGAACGATCATCAAGGCGGTTGGCAGGACGTCGACCCCGCCCATCACACGAAGCTCGGACGTAGTGTCTTGGCGAAGTCGCAGGTTCTAGGCAAGCGAGTCTGGCTACAACAGGGAATCGTCGACATCACCTTGCGGGCAATTCCCTACAGGAACTTGCTCGAATACATCGCCACAGATCCGAAACAAACGCCCGCGGCGCGGGAGAGGATCCGGTCCTCGGTGGGGCTGCTCACCGAGTTCCGTTGGCCTACGCGTCTGAAGATCACGACCCCATGGCGCGGTGTTCCACTGTCGCGGCTCATCGGGCGCTGGACGCCGAGTCCGCCCGACGCCTCCGCGTCGCCTGACGGCGAGCCAGACACGAATCCTTGCATGTTGTTGGGAAAGACGAGCTGGCTCAAGGGGCGAGCGACCGATGGTGACAACCCCGCAACCCGGTCTCCCGAAGTCTCCACAACGATCAAGTTGGAATCCCGACTCTAGGGACACTCCTAGCGGCCGGCCCCATCTATCATGAAAGACACGTTCCCATATCCATCATTGGCGCCTCCCGTCGAGCGGCTTCCCGCGAGCGCCAAGGACGCGTACTCCGATACCCGATGTAGCCTGGATTTCATCATCTACCAAGGTGGCGAACGGTGGGCGTCGGACTGGATCCGTATTCAGAGTTTTTCAGGGCAAGACTCGATCTCGGACTTTTTCCACTATGAGGTAGAGTTGCGAGCCAACGACCAATACGTCCCTGCCCGAGCGACGACGCCGCCCGCTCAGGTTCGGCCCTTTGACTTCAGCAAGATCCTGGGCAGCAGCGGGATGATTCGCCTCGGGCTGCCGGTCAAGAGTGACACCGACGGACAGCCGCTGGAGCCTACCACATACACGCCCTTCTGCGGCATGGTCACCGACCTGAGCTGTGCGGGGCCAGGTGTGTATCACGTCACCCTGAAGCCGCATCTGTGGAAGTTGACGCTGCGCAACGATTATCGAATTTTCAAGGGGCTCACCGTCAAGGGAGTGGTGGACACCCTCTTGGCCGAACACGGCATCAAGGACTACGACCTCTCTGCCATGGACGGGGTGGCGGACGGTCGTCAGCAAGACTGGCTACAAGCAGGGGAGACCGACTACGAATTCATGCAGAGGCTGCTGCATAAGGTCAATGTGTACTTCTACTTCGAGCACCTGCTGCCGGCTGGGCCTCGGTCACCAGGGATCGACAAGGTCATCTTCGCCCGTCGAGTCTCCTACAGGGAGCTTCAGAATCCTGAGGGTGAGACGCTGACGCTCTACTACACCTTCAGCAAGAACGCGTCTGGCCTGGACACGGAGAACCTTCTTACGCAACTAAGCTATCAGCAGACCTTGATGCCCTCTGGAGTGTCGACGACCATCGCAGAGGTCGGGAGCTCGTGGCTACAGGAGCCGCTCGCCCAGGTCACCAAGTCGTCGGTTGCCACCGACGCAGAGCCGCCGACCTGCGTGCGGTACAGCGTGTTTCAGTACGGAACCTGTCAGGCGGAGACGGATCAGCTGTCGACGTCTCGGGAAGACGCGCTGGTGGGGTCGACCTACACGCTCTCGGGGGCCAGTAGTGCACCCACGTTGAGGAGCGGACACTGGTTCACGTTGAGTGACAAGGTGCCGCCAGCCTCGGGTGGCGACCGTGCCGATGTCTCGAACTATCGACCCGAGCTCGACGGCAAGTCCTTCGTGCTCATGAGCGTCAGCCATCGGGCGACGGTCGAAGGCGACTACACCAACCAGTTCTCCGCGCGCGATCATGCGGGCAGTGTGCTGAAGTTTTCGATCGCGGAGACGCACCAGGGATCCGTGCTGGCGCAGGTGGTCGCGCACGGAGGGCAGGGCGACGCCTCGCACCCTCGTCACTATCTCGCAACCGGGGACTTCGCGCTCAGCGGAAAGACCTTCGAGAACAAGCTGCAAGGGGCATCCGCGGGAGCTCGCGACGGCACCTTCCCGTGTAAGGGCGTGTTCGTCCGCTTTGTCGTTGGCGACACGAGTCCCGTGTTTGTGAAGGTCTCGGGGAGCTCGCCTTCAATCCCGGAGGTGGGGACGTGGGTGCTCGTGAGTCGGGCCTACGACGAAGGCGAGCTGCCCGAGATTCAGCAGATCGTGCAGTCGAAGGGGAGCCAGATCATCATCCCCGACGAGGAGAACCCACGGTGGGCCAGCGAGCACACATCGGTTGGAAACAATTACAACACCAACTATGGCGATAGCCATGGAATCCGCTACGGGCGGATGTCCCCCGTCGACCTGGAGACCGCCGCCGCGGACCTGAAGTCTGCATATGCGACGGGTGACTATCGGGACGTCAGCTACAGCATCGGTGGCAGCTACAGCGTCTCGAAGGCCGATGAGGGTGAGGGGGGCATGCTGAGCCACAGCTTGTCGGTGGGGAGCTCGTATAGCGATTCCACCGCCGCAACAACCGAGAGCCACGCGAAGATCGGCACGTCGACCAGCACCACCAAGATCGGCAACTCCGACAGCGATACCACGATTACCGGGACCTCCAACAGCGTCAGCGACGTCAACATCTCCATCTCCGACAGCACCGTGGGGGAGAGCACGAGCGTCAGCCTCGTCAAGCGGAACACCACGAGCACGAGCACGGTCAACGGGAACTCGACGAACACGAGCACGATCAACGGGAACTCGACGAACACGAGCACGATCAATGGAAACTCGACGAACAACAGCACCATCAATGGCACATCGACGAGTACGACCACGATTCCCGCCATCTCGAACAGTATCAGTACGATAGGGATCTCCAACGGCGTCTCCACGATCGGAGTTTCTAGCAACGTTACGACCATGGGTGTCTCCAACAACGTGGTGACAACCGGGGCCTCCACGGGACTCAGCACGACCGGGGTGGCCGCGAGCCTCTCCATGATGGGCGCGTCCGCGAATGTCTCGATGACAGGAGCAAGCTCGACGATATCGGTGGCTGGCATCAGCGATACGATGTCGACGACAGGGACGTTGAATACCGTTCAGATCGTGGGGTCGGTGGCCAAGTTGGAGATCGGCTTGGAGAATGCCGTGGAGCTCAAGCCGGGAGGACTCAGAGCTCGGATCCTCGGGATCATGACGAAGCTCAGCAACATCGATACGAAGATCCCTGGTTTGGATGTGACGGTATGAAGAACATCAAGCCACGCACGCTGGGGATCCTGCATCGGACGCTCATGGTGGGCGGCCGCACTCGGCTGGTGGTCTCACCGATCTGCTTCTTCGAGCTGACCACGGGGCGGGTGATCGACGAGACCTACGGATGGCAGAAGATCGCCCCTCGGCTGGGTCCCGAGACGGTCTTGGATCCCGTGTTGCCCAAACACAAGGCCGAGGTATTGCTCGCCGGATCCGCCTGCGCTCCGTTGGGAACTCGAGTCACGCAGACCGAGGTCGGGCTCAAGATCGGCGCCGTCGATAAGCGCCTGCGGGTCTGGGGCGATCGCAAAGCGGTTCGCGGCATCCTGCCCTCTTCGCGGTTCACGGACCCCGAGCCCTTCGACGAGATGCCGCTGCTGTTCTCGCGCGCCTTCGGTGGTCCGAAGTTCTCGATCAATCCCAGCGGAAAGGGGCACCAGACGCTGCGGGGACGGTTGACCGTGGCCGAGGTCGAGCTCCCCAACATCGAACCATTGCGGTCGTCGGATCCCGAGCCCGCGGGCTTCGGGCCGCTGGGGCTCGAGTCTCCCGCTCGTCGCGGACACTCGGGGACCTACGACGATGCATGGTTGAAGGATGAGTTTCCCGGGTTCCCGAGCGACCTGGACCGACTGTTCTTCAACTCGGCCCCCGTCGATCAGCAACAGGCGCAGCCCTGGCGAGGAGACGAGCCCTTCGAGCTGAGCGGCATGCATCCGAGTCTGCCGTTGCTGGCGGGGCGACTACCTGGGATGTGCGCGCGGGCATTCGTGGAGCGCGAGGGGGAGGCGCCGCATGAGGTGTCGTTGCACGCGGAGACGATCTGGTTCTTTCCCCATCTCGATCTCACGGACATGGGTCTGGGCGACGCTGGCTTGGGCGCGGTGATCTTTCGCGGGGAGACGGAGGTCGAAGATAGCGATGCCTTGGATGTGGCGTCGGTGATGATCGCCTACGAACGCTTGACCGATCGACCCCGCTCCCTAGCCCACTATCTGCGTGTGCACGAGCTTCGCACTAGCGATCCGAAGACTCAGCTTGCCCATGTACTCAACGATGCGCCTCTTTGTCCTGTGCGTACCGCCCAGTTCGAGCGACAGCTACAGCAGGAGCAACAACGTGCACTCGAGGAGTACTACGCTTCGTTCGAGGCGGTGACCGAGTCGATCGTGGAGGAGAACCCGGAGCTGGAGAAGCTCGAGGGCTATCGCCCGCCCGAGTGCCCGCCACCGAAGCTGGGTCTGCTCCCCAAGGAAGCGATCGCTCGCGGGGATGTCGATCTGACCGAGATGTTGGCCAAGGCGGATGCGTGGGAGAAGGAAGCGCGCGAGGAGGCGGCAAAGAAGGAAGCGGAGGCGGCCGAGGCCATGGCGAAGCTGCCGACCGATCCTTCAAAGAAGGATCCCGCGTCCGCGGAGGCGGTGGCCGAAGCGGTGGCCGAACGGGTGGCCAAGGCGATGAGGCAGCCTCGAAAGTTTGGCGGCGCGGGCATGGGGACCGGCGAAGGGCTCCCCGAGATCCCCGAGGCTGCCTACGACGATCCCGAGCTTCAGGCGGTATTGGAGCTGGCTGCGGGGGCGCCTAGCGTCGCGGACCTCGAGGACGATACCCGTGCGCGTCGTATCAATCCGAAGCCCGAGGCGATCGAAGAGGCCCATCGTGTGCAGGTCGGGCAAGCGCTGCGACAGACCGTGGAACGGTGCCTCGTCGCGGGACGGTCGCTGGCGGGGCGAGACCTGGCGGGCGCCGACCTCTCTGGGATGCGATTGGAGGCGGCTGACTTGCGGGAGCTCTTGCTCGAGCACGCAGATCTGGACAAGGCGGTCTTCGTCGCCTGCCGCTTGGAGGGAAGCACGCTTGCCCAAGCCCGCTTGGACGGCGCGACCTTCATCGACTGCGACCTTTCCCACGCAAACCTGTGCGGCGCGAGGGGAACGGGCGCACAGTTTCACGGCTGTGATCTCTCGGGGGGACTGTGGATCGAGAGCGTCTGGTGCGGGGCCGACTTTCTGAACTGCGGCTGGAAGCGGGTCGTCGCCAACGAGATGCAGGCGCAGCGCTGCCGCTTCGACGGAAGCCGCTTCGAGGAAACCTTTCTGATCCAGGCCGACCTCTCGCACAGTAGCTTCGATGGCTGCCAGGGCGCGCGAACCCTGCTCATTCAGGCCACGATGAACTCGACCCGCCTCAAGGGGACCTCCTGGGAGCGGTCCATCGCCGTGGGTATCGAAGGTAGTGGCAGCAGTTGGGACGAGAGCACCTTCGACCGCATGCAATTCGGAGGAGGAAGTCAGCTCGTGGGCGCGAGCTTTCGGCGGGTACAGGCGAAGCAATCCGGTTTTCGGGGCTCGCCGCTCGGGGCAGCGCAGATGCAGCACTCGGTGTTCGAATCCTGCGACTTCGGCAAGGTAACCCTCGAGGGGGCTGACTTGACGGGGGCCGCATTCTTCGGCTCCGTCCTGGCGAATGCAGAGATCGTGCAGAGCGATCTACGAGATACCCGCTTCTACGAAGCTCTGTTGAACAAGGTCCGCATCGTCGATTGCCAGGTCGCCGACGCCAACTTCTACGGAGCCAATTGTCAGGGCGCTGTGTTTCAGGGCGTCGGGGACGCACGGCTCGAGGGGCTCAACGCCGCGGGGGTGGAGGTTTTGCAGTGAACATCGGCGACATCCAAAAGAAGATTCGTGCGCTACGGCCAATCGAGGACGCACAGCTGCGAGACCTACCTCTTCGGGGCCTCGACCTGTCACGGGCCGTGTTCATGCGCGCCGATTTTCAAGGTCAGTCCTTCGAGGACTGCACGCTCGAGTCCACGACGTTCATCGATTGTGATCTTCGGGGCAGTCGCTTTGCAGGCGGACAGATCACACAGCTGACTTGCAGTGGGAGCGACCTTGGGGGCGCGAGCTTTGAGGGGCTCAAGCTTCATGAGTGCAATTTTGTCGACAGCTCCTTCGAGGAGGTGTCGTTCGTCGATGTCCAGCTCTCTCGCTGTCTGGTGACCCGCTGCAATCTCGACCGAAGCGGGTGGGCCCGGGTGACGGGCTTGAGCTGTGCCTTTCTCGAGTCGACCCTCGAGGGCGCCACTATGAAGATGGTCGAGCTATCGAGCTTCTGCCTCAACGATGTCGACTTCGCGAAGATCGACTTCTTCGGACTGTCCTTCGATCGGGGGCTGTTGCTCAAGTGCGGCTTTGTGCAGTGCGACCTGACCAGCTGCCGCTTTACCGCGGCCACCCTCAATGAGTCGGATTTCCGAAGGGCCAACCTGCGCGGGATGCAGATCGCGGGCTGTGGATTCCAGCGGTCGACCTTTGAAGATGCGGACTTGCGAGAGTGCGTCGCCGATCATGCCTTGTTCACCGAGACCACCCTCGATCGCGCGCGCTTCGACGACGCTTCGCTAGAGGGGTGCCAGTTCGGTAAAGCGACAGCCGAAGACGCTTCATTCGCCCGAGCGAAGGCCCAGAAAAGTCAGTGGGTCGGGGCTCGCTTGAATCGCTGTGACTTCTCTCGGGCGGACATGCCGTACAGCGACTTCAGCTTCGCCCACCTTACCGAATGCGACTTCGACCACGCCAACATGACGGCGGCCAACTTTCACGAGCTGGTCGAAGAGCGAGTTCGCTGGCGAAATACGGAGCGTCGATATTCCTCGGGCACGAGCGAGAAGCGGGCCGAGGCCGAGACAGGCCCTGCCGGACCCCGAACGAAGCACACCGCCACGCCGATGGATCAAGGGAGATAGACCAATGCTACTGACGCCACATCCTATGCCGTCCCAAACACGCTTGGGCCGGACCAAGCCGACCTCGAGCAGGGGGGCGGTGTCGTTTCGGTATGTCCGCATCGAGGCCGTGGTCGGTACCCGATTCAAGACGGAGGGAGGCACCCTGGTGACTCGGGCCTTTAGCTGCCTTGTGGAACCCCGAGCGGGAGACTTGGTGATGATCGGCGAAGGTGGACCTGGGGGAAGCTACATTCTTCAGATCATCGAGCGCCCGGCCGCCAAGGACGAGGGCTCATCGGCAGACTTGAGCCTACCTCGGTGCGAGTCCTTGAGCCTGTCGGCCAAAGTGCTCTCGCTCCAAGGTGCCAAGGCGGTGGCCGTGAGGAGCGGGGGGGATGTGGATGTGATCTCCACTGGAGGAACACTGCGGATGGCCGCGGCCAATATCGTGAGCTCCGCGGCAAACAGCATCGTGCAGCTCGCCGAGCACTGGATGGGCCGCGCGGCCCAGATGTCCCTCGACGCCAGCGCACTCCTTCGAACCCACGGTCGTCACCATGTGATGACCGCCAGCCAAGAGATGCGCATCGACGGCGAGCGCATTCATATGGGGTGAGCCGCTATGTTCGTCAAGACCCAGTTCCCTGCGCTGAGCCTCGGCTTCCCTGATGTCTGCAAGGTTCTGACGCCAGTGCCAGTGCCAACACCCTTCCCCAACCTTGCGTTGTCGTCGAACGCGATCCCAACGGTGCCGAATATCTTCATCTCTGGGATGCCCGCGCACAATCTGGCAACCACTACGCCGCTCAGCAATGGCAACGAGCCTTCGATCCCAGGAGGAGGAGGGGTGGTGTCCAATATGTTCATCAACCTCAAGCGCAATCTGCTTGGGAGCTTCAAGGTCTTGTACGCATGCTTGCCTGTGACTCGCCTGTTGGATGCGTCGCTACAGAACGGCATCGTGAGCAACGTCCCTGGCGTGAATCTCACTCCCAGTCAGGTCAAGGTCTTGGTTTTGACGTAGGCGTCATGGACACTAAACTCCGTTTACGAACCGCCCGGCACCTGTTGCTGCTGGGGACCATCGCGGCCGGTTGCTACCGCTCATCGGTGACGACGGTGCAGGTCGTCGCGGTGCCGAACGCCAACGACACGATGGCGATCGAGGTGGATGTGTTGTTCGTCTACGAGGCCAAGATCGCCGAGGAACTCACGGCCTCAGGAGCCACGATATGGTTCGAGAATCGCGATCAACTTCTCGCGAAGTACAACGGAAAATTCTTCTATGTACATTGGGATGTTGTGCCAGGGACTCGCCGGGAGGCGAGCTGGCAACCCGAGACGGAGGAAGACGAGAGTGCGGCTATTTTGGTGTTCGCAGACTACGTCTCGGGTGAACCGAAGCTCGTGGATGTCACAAGAATGAAAGATCCCTTGGTGTACCTGTGCCAACACGCGCTGGACCTTGAGGGGTCCTGCTAGAGGAGGACGACGATGTTACGCAATGGTTCTTTGGCGAAACCCGTGCAGTGGTACGAAGGTATGCTGCTCTCGCCCCAGCATTTTCAGCAGGAGCAGATCTACAACGAGCAGCAGATTCGTTGTGGGATGGAGGCGACGTGTCCGTTTTATTGGGGCCTTCTGAAGCTAGAGCTAGCGGAAGGGCTCGACACTGGCATCGTGTCGGTGCGACGGATCGTCGGGGTGATGCCCGACGGGCTCGTCGTGGACTTCAGCAGCGACGACGACCGCGCTCTGTCAATCGATCTGAACGTGACCGAGAAAGCAGCGGAGTCGGGGAGGCAGCGATGGCGGGTGCAGCTCGCGGTTCCACGGCGGGGCGAGGCGGCGGCCAGTGGTAGCGCTCCCTTTCGGCGCTACGCGTCGATCGAGGGACGGCGCTACCGCGACGAAAATGACGGCCAAGTGGGGGTGGAGGTCGTGCGACTCAGTCCCATCTTTTCCCTGAGCGTGGATGGAGGCTCGGATGCCTACGTGCGTCTCGGGCTGATCGAGGTGGAGAGGGCCGATGATGGGAGCTTCTCCCTGACCGACTATGTCCCGCCGCTGCTGCGGATGTCGACATCGGACGGCGCCCCAGGGGTTGGGCTCAGCAAGTCGCTCGTGCAGCTGGCCGCCAAGATGAGACGCAAGGCCGTGGGTCTCGTCGAGAGCCAGAAACGTCAAGGGGACGATGGAAGTGGTGAGATTGGTCGGGGCACCAAACGCCAGATCTTGGCGCTCGTAGGTGCGCTCGTGCCCTTTGAGTTCTTGGCCGAATCGGGGGAGGCGCATCCATTCGAGCTATACAGGGCGTTAGGCGCAGTGCTGGGCCACGTGTCGAGCCTCGAGCCTTCGGGGCTCCCGCCGAAGTTGCGCCGCTACGATCACAACAACGTCGGCCCTGGCTTCACGGATGTACTTCGCACGATCGAACACGCGGTCGATCGCGTGCAGCTGAAGTTTCGCACCATCAAGATGCGACTGGAGCCGACGCCCAACGACCCGGATCGTTACGTCGTGGATGTACCCGGCGACTGGAAGTTCTCGGAGCTGTGGATCGAGGCGGAGGCAAGCCCCGGTCGTGGGCGGGATGGTCTGACGAAGTGGATGGCCGCCTGTCGGATCGTGTCCGATCCGGTCGGGCTCGCTGAAGAGGCCGACAGCAAGCTGGAGCGCCTCCGTCGCGAGCGAACCCTGGGTGTGCGGGCCGAATCCACCGACGCCTTCCCGAGGCTGGGGGTGCAGGCCGACGAGCAGCGCGCTCTGTTCAAGCTGCCAGTAGACGGCACGCTGATTCGTATCGGTGAGCAACTGGTGATCGCGTGCACCGACACATCGCTTCGGGACTCGGCACCGCGGACGCTGTTGTTCTACGTCGGAACTGGTGAGGACAAGGGCGACTAGGTGCCAAACTCCGCGGTAGATAGCTCGCTTCAGCGGGCCCTTGGTGGACCCCGAGATTGGTGGTTGATCACCTATTTCCGGGAGTACTTCCGTCATGTCCTGGCGTGCAGGGAGGTGGTGATGGGTACCCGCACCATAGACTCGCTGCCGGGCATGGTGATCGGAGGGCCACTGGGGGATGCTTCGCTGGCATCTACGCTGACGGGCTATCTCAAACGGGTGCTCGACGACCAGGAGAGCAAGGTCAAACGAGAGCGCAGTGCCACGGAAGAAGAGGCCTATGAAAAGGTCCAGTATCTGCTCGCGGTGCTGACCGACGAGGTGTTCCTTGTGGAGCTGGAGCGTCCGTTCCGCTGGGGCGAACAAGAGCTTCGGGAGTTCCGCCGAGAATGGTTCACGCACCTGCTCGAGCGAGAGATCTACGGCACGAGTCATGGAGGGGAGACCATCGTCGAGAAGATGTCCGAACTACTGACCAATGGTAGTTGGGTGCCGTTTGCCGACCAACTCGCAGGGGCGTACCTACTCGCACTTCAGAGTGGACTCCGAGGTGTGCTCAGAGGCCCTGAGAACCAGGGCGAGGTCGTGGAGCTTCGGCGGAGACTGCTGCGCCTTGTCAGCACCGAGGGGGGAATCGAGCAGCGGGATCTGCTGACCGCGCAGGCCTACTCTCATGTGGAAAACCCCCCCGCACCGACCAGTCTTCGTCGGTGGTTTCGCTGGCACTGGGCGCTGGTGATCTTGGTGATCGCATACCTGGCGTTGTCCAGTGCTCTGTGGACTCTGATTACGTGGGGGTTGGACCAAGCCTGAGGTCCGTGGAGAGTTGTCTGTCATGCATGTAGCGATCGTAGCGGACGTCGTGGATACGATACGGCAGTGGGCCTTGGGCGCTGTGGATGCCTTGGGGACCGACGGCCTGCTCTGGCTGGCGGTGGGCGTGGCCGTCGTGGTTGCGCTCGTGATCCTGTGGCTGGCCTGGCGATCGGGTCGCATCCGAAAAATCACCCCGAGGACGCAGAAAAAATCCTCGTCTTGGTCCCTCCGCGGACTTCGTCAGCGAGCCCGCGGTTTCCTGTCGCTGTTCTCGAGCAAGACCCGCTACGAAGTTCCCATGTGCCTACTTTTGGGTGGGCACCGCAAGCTCGGCGAGCGCTACGTGGCGAGCCTGATTCGGCACGGATCCCGCCATCGGTTTGCGGGTATGCCCAAGACCGTCGACGGAGGCGTCTTTGGCTGGGGCGACAAGGGGGAGCTCTACTCCCTCCCCATGCAACTTCCTCTGGACGAGGATGACTTCGCAGAGGGACTGAGGAAGCTCGCCGACTATCGGCCCGAGCGACCCGCGGACGGAGTGGTGCTGGACTTCCCGATCTCGGTCCTACGAGATTCGGACGAAGAGCTGGAGGCCTACGCGGAGAGCTTGTGTGTTCAGCTGCAGGTGCTGCAAAGAGAGTGGGCATTTAGTCTTCCTATCTATTGGGTGGTCAGCGGCCTTGACGAGCTGGAGGGCTTCTCTGGCTTTCTGGCCAGCAGCGCGGCCACGCCCCACGAGATGTTCGGCTGGTCGGGGGTTCTGATCCCTGTCGACCAGTCCCAAGCGCAGTGGTGTGCCGCGGCGATCGACGTGATCCAGCAGCGGTTGTTGGAGCTGCACCTCATGCAGCCGCTGTCCGCAGCCGAGGGAGACAGCGGTGGGATCTTCATGTTCCCGCTGCACGTTGACGCGCTCATGCATCGCATTCGGAAGGCGTTGATGCTGACGTTCACCGACAGTGTTCACTACGCTCGGGATGAGGTGCGCGGGCTCTACTTCTCGGCCTCGACCGATTGGGCGCTCAACGACCACGCGGGTGAGGCGTCGGCCGAAGGCGCGGAGCAAGCTTCATCGTCGTCGACGGGCGAAGCTGCCGCGACGCCGTTGACGTTCGTCAGGGATCTTCTCGAGAAGAAGGTCTTCGCCGAGCACCGTCGGGGGCAGCCCTTGGCCCGAGGCGTGCTGTCGAAGAATCGAGCCCTGCGTAGTGTTCAGCTCGGTATTGTCGCCGTCTCCATCATAAGCTTCGGAATACTCGGCTACCAAGCGTATTCGCTGAGGAAGCAGGTGACTGACCTAGAACCGGCACTAGACCGGATGGGCGCGCTGGCGAAGAAAGGCGCAGAGGAACTCTCCAATAGTCCCGAAGACAACGAAGAACTGGTGGGGTTGGCGAAGAGATATGTAAGCGAGCTCCCGAACCTTCAGGCAAGCAGTCTGGAGCGGATAAGCATGCCGACTTCGTACATTTACCGCCTGGACGAACAGCTGGCGGACCGAATGTCGAACGGGGCTCTGCCTGGCTTCATCTTCCCCGTGATGGCCTGCCAGATGCGGAGTCGCGGCCGAGAGCTGCTCGAGGTCGACGACAGCGTGGTGGCGAAGGCGAAAATACCCCGTGTCATGTGGCTCGAAAACGCCGTCAGCTTCTTGGAGCACTTCGAGAAGATTCAGCGGCTGTCTGTCCCCCGATCGAGCGACGGGGTGTCAAATGCCTACAGTGAAGACGGCGACTCGGAGCAGACGGCGGCCGCAGACGGAGTGCCCCCAGAGTTGATCGTTCTGCAAGTGTTCGATGATCTGGTGCTGTATACGCTCAGGCACGACTTGGGCGAGGGTTTTTACGAGGCCTCAGATCTATATCGCAAGGCTCTGCTGGAGACCTCGTACGATCTTGAGAACGGCGGATCGAAGCAGGTCTGCAAGTTGGACATTCCATGGTCGAAGGGGTTGTCGATTGGCATCTCTGGCCACATGAGGAAGATGTCCGCGCACGCCAGGGAGGTCGCCGTCGACAAGAATGGGGATGAGGGACCCCATGGGACCGTCATGGCCCAGATCGATCGGTGGAGCAAGAACTCCTACAGGAAAACCGATCTTCCCTTCCCCGTTGTGGTGAACCGAGTAGTGGAGATCCGGGATCTGGGCAACGAGAAGCTCGAGAGCTTCTTTCCGAACCCCGAGCTGAGCGACGCCGAAGGTGGCGAGGCGACCCCATGTCGAAGATTCCGAGAGCGGCTCGACGCGATCAAGGAGACTGTTGCGGGAACCGCTGCGTCACAGGTGCTGCGGACCGTAGAGCAGCAGGTGAGCACGGACAAATGCGACGTCGAGCTGCGTGACCATATGCTCAGGCTGGAGTATCCGTGGCTCGGAAAACTATTTACGGTCCAGAAGATTGAGGGTGAGGAGGGGGCTCCCGCGAAGAAGGTCATCGTCGTCAACCCCAAGCTGCATCGGCTCGCTGATGCCCTGTTGGCGCTCGAGGGCACCGCATTGGCGGGCGCAGTCTTCGACGATGTGCCGTCACAAAGTGTGGGGTGGGCGGAGCTGGTCAGTGACTACGCAGGCACGCCCGTAGGTGCAGAAGGAGAGGTCTTCGTCTGGGATGTGCCCCAGCTCAAGAAGGCACTTCGCTACCATGCCGACTACCGAGAGTTTGAGCGAGATTGTGCCGAGTGCGAGGGGGATGTTCGAGGGTTGATGCGGAGTCTGGCGATCCAAGCCATCGACAACGCCGTGGTCACGGCTCAGATGCCATTGCGAGATCTTCCCAAGACGCTGACGTTTGTCTCCGCGCGACGGGAGGGAGCGTTGGCGCAGAGGGTGGACGCGCTTCGACCGGCCCTCGATGTCATGGTCGAGCTTCGCGGGGTGTACGGCCGGCTGAGCGATGAGACGGACGCGCCAGGGCAAAGTGCGCCCCGTGTGAAGTTCGGAAATATCGCCCATCTGTACGTGATGTCGCAGTTGCGTGAGCTGACACGCTTGGCAACCAAGGACAGTCGGCTCTATCAGCCGACGCCGACCCCCGATTGGAGTCAGCCCCATGCCGCCGCGGCGCTCTTTGGCCTGTCGGATCAGGCGAGCGTGGACGAGTACCTGACAAGTCAGCTCAATCGAGTCCAGTACTTGGCCAGCGAATACGCAGATCCGTTGCTCGTGTATCTCGGGACGGGCGAGGCCACGGGCGAGTTCACAGGCGGCGGTGATGTGGTCCTGTGGCGAGAGACGCTTGTGCAGCTCGATAAGTTCCGACGCGAAGACCCCACCAACACCGCCGACCAACTGGCGACGTTGTTCACTGAGCGGCTCTTGGCGGAAGGTGAGGATCGTTGCACGGCGGAGGCCACGGCAAGGGCTCCCTCGGGCGGTGTCGACATCTTCTCGAAAGCCTACGCCGACCTGTGGCGGGCGACCTCGGGCCATTGTCACGGACAGGTGAAGGCGGAGGAGGAGACCGCTTACGAGGAGCTCGCCCTGGCCTTCAACGAGAAGCTGGCGTGGCACTACCCGTTTGTGACGTCAGCCAAGCAGACGAAGCGTGAAGTGGACCCCGCCAATGTGGTCGCGTTCTTCAAGGAGCACCCGATCGCGGGCACCGACTTGATCGCATCCGTGGAGCGTAGCGGCGCCAGTGACAACAAGAAGAAGGCCGTGCTGAGGTTCTTGCGAGGCCTCGCGGATGTCGAGGCGATGGTCAATCGCACGCTTCTTCCGCCAAAGGGCAGCCCGAGCGGAGTTGTGCTGGACACCGAGTTTAGGGCCAACCGAGAGCACTCCAAGCTCGCGAAGCACATTGTGCATTGGAGGTGGAAGGTCGGCGACACGGAGCTCGAATATCCGCGCGTGGGAGATTCGGCGTCGGTTCGCTGGGAGGCGGGCATGCCCGTGAGCCTGACCCTTCAGTGGGCGACTGGCGGTGAGGTGCGGCCCGTGAAGGCCCAGCGGTGCAAGCGGACACGAGGGCGAGTGAAGGACGACAACGGCACCTACAGCGTCGGAGGTAAGTGGGCTCTGCTGAGGTTGCTCGATTGCTATCGGACGGACCGCGGAGATCTCGATACGGCGCTGCTCGGCTTCCACACACGTATGGCGCATCGGCATTTCGCCAGGGAGGCCGACGCCCGTGTGTTCCTGCGCATTCGCTTCATGGGGGTCGATCCCGATACGAAAGAGCCGGTCCCTGTGATCATTCCCGAGCGTTTCCCCGCCTTTGCGCCATCGCTGTAGCTGACTGAGGAGAGCGCGAGATGCAAGACCAACCCGACGAAAACGGCGAGCTGTCACAGACATCTTCCGCCGAGCCATCCCCGGCTTCGATCATGCAGGTCGAGGAGCTCTTGGGTGTCGAGCTCGAGGACTTGCTGCGGCCGATCTCGGAGGAGTCACCCGCCGGGCCCTATCTCAAGAGCAATGGTGTGTACTCGGCGATCCGAGAGGCACGGCGCTACGACGATCCATCGCTCCCGCTGGGGGTATGGGAGCACGACCTGAAGCAGGCGGACTGGAGAGAGGTCGAGAGGGTCGCGCTTGAGGCTCTGTGTCAGAAGACCAAGGATCTACAGATCGCGATTTGGTTGATGGAGGCGGAGATCCATCAGCGAGGGTTTGCGGCCATCGCCCCCTGCCTGGTCGTCGTTGAGCAATTGTGCGTGTCCTTCTGGGATTCGTTGCACCCGAAGGTGGAGGACGATGACATCGACTTTCGCCTCAACCCTCTCATCTGGGCCGACCAGAAGCTCTTGCCTGCGCTACGGCTCGTCCCGATCACCGCGTCGAATATGATCGAGCGCCAGCTCCGCTGGGACGACTGGGAACGCGCGCCCGCGGTCGATCAGGCCAAGACCACCGATCCCAAGAACAAAGAGCTTGTAGATGCCATCGACAGCAGCGCGTTCAATGCTGCGTGGTCTCAAACTCGCCGTGAGTTTCTACTTGCCTTGCACGAGCAGCTGCGGGACGGAATCACCGCATTGGAATCAGTGCGTACTTCGGTGGGGGGGCTATGTGGCGAAGATCCCGGCTTGTTTCCCAACACGCGCCAGCTGCTCAAAGACATCTTCCGCAAGCTCTGCACGCACATGAATCAGCGGGGAATCCACGCAGCAGGTCCCGATCGGCGGGAGGCGGCAGGGACGGGGGCAGACGACAGCGCGGGTGCGGGAGCCGACGCCAGTGGTGAGGGCGGGGCAGACGGTGGCGGTACTCCAGGCGGCGTCGGGCCCATTCGCGATCGCGAGGATGCGTACCGTCGCTTGAGTGAAGCGGCGGAGTACCTCTTAGTGGTGGAGCCGCACAGCCCTGCCCCGTATCTGGTGCGCCGAGCGATCGAGTGGGGAGCCAAGACTACCCCCGAACTCTACCAAGAGCTGTTCCTCCAGGCGCAGGGGCAGCTCAACATCTTCAACCTGCTGGGGCTGAACCTGCCCGACTGAAGATGGCGATCATCTACCAAGCCTTCGACATTGGAGAGTCGACGCTCAAGGTTCACGTGACCCGGGTTGCCGACCTAGCGCCACTTTGGGTGTGCATGGTGTCCGATCGGGCGCTCGCCCACCGCCCCGGGTGTTGGTATGCGACCTCGAACTTCTCGGAGGCACAGTACCGAATCTACTTTGGGGACTGGGGGCAGGCCGACCTGAACGTGTATTTCGTCGACGTGTGGGGAAAGGCGGGCTGGCAGCGAGAGAGTACGATGAAGGGGTTTGGAGGGGGCCGACTCTGAAACACTCTGAAACCGTCTCTAGGCACCGCGCCGCTCGGCGACGACCTCTTCCACCATTGCTCGCAGTCGCTGTGCGAGGCGGTCTTCGAGCTGCTCAGGGCTCAGGTCTTTGCCCGTGTCTGTCCGCAGTCGTGCTAGCGCATCAGCCTGGTTTCGCTCGAGCTCCGTGAGCAGCAGCTTGGCTTCGGCGCCGAGCTGAGCGAGCCGCTTCGCGGACTCGTGTTTGCTTTGGTCGACGAGACGCTGCTGCTCGGCGCAGACCTCCGTGATCTTCCGAATGCCCTTTGCGTCCAAGATGTTGTTGGGATCGAGCTGCCCGATCGGCGTCTGCTCGAGGAAGTCGATCGCCAGGTCATCGAGCACGTAGCCGTCGAGGTCGCGACCAACCGTCTCGATGACTTGATCTTGGAACTCCTGCCGCTGCGCGTAGAGATCGGCGAAGTCGAGGTGGGCGGCCACCTGCTCGATCGCGTCCCCGAGCTTGGCTGAGAACAACTCCTCGAGCGCCTGTGGATCGGAGGCCCGCTGCGCCCCGATCATCTGCGCCACTTTCGCGACGTCTTCGGCCGTAGTGTTGACCCGCAAGAAGAAGCTCATCTTGATGTCGGCGCGAATATGGTCCTGGCAGATCACTCCGCGAGCGCCTCGACGCTCGATCTCGATGGTCTTCATGCCGATGTCTATCGTCACGGCGCGGTGCAGCACGGGCACGACGAGGCCCCCCGTAAAGTAGACGACGACCCGGCTCTGCTGATTGACGATCAGCGCGCGGCCCGGGTCGACCGCCTGGTAGAGCTTGGCGTAGAACAGCAAAGCGCCCACGACGAGGGCGACGACCGAGACAGCCGTCAGCAGGGCCGCGAGCAACGTGGAGTCATCCATGTCGGCATGTTCGCAGGTCACGAGGGCGACGCCGAGCCCGAGCTGCACTTTTCGGGCGTTACTCGACCTCGCACTCCAGATACCACTTGTTGTCGCAGTGCTGGCCGCTATCCGGGCCGCCAGCGGCGGTCCAGGGGACTCGGGCTAGGGCTTGGCGTTCTGGGCCACGATCCAGCCGCTCACCTGCGGCAGCTCGTCGTCCGTCACCGTGGCGGAGAGGATCGCGTGCCGGCCGACGCCCTCGAGACGAATCGAATCCAACAACGCTGGCGGGGTCCCGGCCTCCTCGAGCTTGGCCTTGTTGTCGAGCACGGTGGTGGCGAACTCGCGGAATAGGTCCGCCCCGCTCACGTCTGCGAACGCAACGGCCACGCGCATGTCAAGGCCGCCATCGAGTTGCCACTCAACGCGCATGGTCTCGATCGCCTCGCCACCCGGCACGCCGCTGAATTTATCGCGGTCGCTCTTCTGGATGAGCATCGCAAACCACCCATCGGCGGTGCCCTCGTCGCTTGCAACCGCGCGCGTGAGTGGTCCGTCGGGCGCCCGCATCGAAGGGGTCTCGATCGCCGCCAGGACATGCTCATCCCAGTCTTTGCCTACGATCATCACGGTGTCTTCGCTGAGCGCGATCAGACGACCTCCAGCCCCCTGAGCGGACAGTCGAACGTCGCCGCGTGTCTCCACAATCTGCAAGTCCGAACTGTCGCCCGCCTGTCCCATACAACGGAGTCGCTCGTCGTTTCCGAGTCCGGGGCCTGTCACCGCGATCAGGCCAGCATCGTCGTCATCGTCACGGCTCAGATCGAATGCGCCCATCACCTCCACGCCATGAAGTGTCTCGTAGCACTCGTCCGCCGCATCGATAAGAGAGGCGAAATCCGAATTGCTTCTAACCAGAGGCGCAACCAGGTCGCCGACCGCGGAGTTCCGCAGAGGATCGACTTGAGCGCGGAAGGCAATTGTAGTTTCGGAGCGGATGAGCGTGAGAGGGTCGATCGCAACGGCCTCGGCGGAGAGCGGCGCGAGCGGATCGACGCTGGCTCCCTTGGACGCCGTACAGCCCACCGACGCAAGCAGGAGAATCGCGACAATGTGAACACACGAGCGGGCGGCCATTGTCATCGACGCTAACACGCGCGTGTGTTGCACCCACCGTATGTGCGAACTCTTCGAGCCGAGTTTGGGTGGCCACACTCGGGACAAGGGACGTCGCCGTACCTCTCGAGCGGCTCTCACGGCATGTTCTCGCCACAAGTACTGGTTCAACAAACGGCCCAGGTTGTTCGCGGCCAGTGGCCCAATCGGGCCAATGCAGAGAACCAGGATGCTCGCGCTGATGAGCATCGCATCGCATGACCCTGCCCGGCCGCCTGTGAGCCGCTACAGCGCGCTGCCCTCCGAGGCTTTCCACTCGACCGAGCTGCCCTTGTATGTGAAGTCGATCGAGTCGACGGTGCCCGCTCCGCGAGCGAAGTACCAGGTCGGGTGCGCCGCGCCCTGAATCGATAGGACCGGGCCGTCGCCAGGGCCCTCGAGCTGTGTCCCCTTCACGCCGCCGACGGTGATCTGCATGCCGAGGTCCGACCCTGTCGGGGCACCAGGCCCGCTGCCGGGAGCCGCCATCTGGACATCGAGCATGATGCCGTTGTCACCCACCGTCAGAGTTGGCATGGCTCGCACACTGGAGACCTCTTTGCCCGGGAAGCCGGTTCGGATTGGGTTGAGGATAGTCCAGTTGCCAGGACCAAATGCTGTAGAGGCGGGGCTCGAGCCGCCGCCACCCGTTCCGAAGGTTCCGCCCCCGCACCCCGTCATCGACAACGCCAATAGTCCGGTTACCGCGACGGCAGCATAGCGCCGTCGCCACGCAAGCAGGGGAATCAATGTCCACATCATGAAACCTCCAGGTCCGGGCCCGTCGTTCCCAATGGTGCATCCACCGCCCCCGCCGCCTCCGGGTGGTGGTGGTGGTGGTGGCGGTGGTGGTGTCGTATGGGTCGCGTTGGCTTCCCAAGTCTTGCTCTCGCACGTGTCGCACGCCTCGCACACGCCGAGCGTCGTTCCAGAGAATTCGAGGTCCACCACGTAGGTGTGACCCCGCCGCAGATTCGCGATGCCTGGCCCATCGGTCATCGTGTACTTGCATCCCGTGCTGCGATTCTCGTCGCTGGCGTCGGGCCCAGTTCCTCCCTTGGTGTAGTTCTCACTCGCGCTCTTTGCCTCGCCGCGATGTCCGTAGCGCACCCGGCCGCTGCCGTAGTCCGGGGAGTCCGGCTTGAAATCGGTCTCGGACATCTCGACTTCGATAGTACTCCCCGGGTTCGCGGGATCATCGAGGGTGAGCTTGTGGCTCAGCTTGTTCCCATCTTCGGTGAATTTTCCTCTGACCTGCTGTCGGTACTCTACACATCGGCACTCATTAGGGTCGGCAGACTCGAACTCTGCCTCCACGGAAAAGTCGACACCCACCCTGGCGTCTGTCTGTACGACGGTCGGTGTGGGCACGGGTGCATCAAAGCGCTTCACTTTTCCGACATCGGCGGCCAAGGAGGTCGAGCTCATGGCGATCCAGGCTATGGCGACCATGGGCACAGTCGTCAGGGGCGCGTTGAGGTTAAGAGGCTGTGACATCGTCATCTCCTGCTCGCCTTACGTAGACGAGACTCTGAGCAGTTTGCGGGGGTGCGGTACGCACGCTGGGGTGGGAAGGGGGATCATCTCGATTCGCCTGCGCGCCGTGGCCGACGCCCGCGGTCCGGTCAGGCCCTGAACACAGGCGATGCGAGGGGCACACCCATCCATGTACGGAGTCCCCCCGCTCTGTGACGCATTAAAAAATGGCACCCCTCGAATTGGGCGTGCGTCGCGTCATCGGGCGCAGAGACCCTCGTGCTGAAGTGAGCTGCTCACGCCGGTTGCGGCGCCTCTTCGGACTCAGCTGCGACCTGGAATCGCCCGACCAGGTCACCGCCACGTCATGTTCTGTGCTCCTCGCTCAGCGGCTCGTTGGTTTCGTCGCGCAAGAGCTTGCGCCCATCGGCCAGGCGCGCGAGCAGGTAGTACAGGCCCGCACGCAACAGCGACTGCGCGTCAGCCGAAGCGGAAGCGCAGGAAGCCGCTGAAGCTAATGTCGGTTTTCATCACCGTTCGCGGAGGGCGGCTGTCGTAGCGGACCTCGAAGTCTGAACCCAGCGAGAACACCGAGCCGACCTTGGCCTCGAGCTGGAAGCCGGTATTGATGCGGATATCGGAAAAGTCGTCGAACCGTGGCTGTACGTAGGTGGTGCTGCTCAACAACAACCGCTCGTCGAGCAGGTCGAGGCGCATCGAGACGTAGCTGGTCCAGCGGTGGTTGATGACCTCGGCGGGATGTGGGTCTGGGGTGAACCCGCCGCAGTCGTTCTCGTCGCTGGGGATGCAGCCTTCGATCGCGTTGACTTCATACTCGCCCATGTACCCGGTCCCACCCCACAGGCCGAAGAGGTTGCGATGCACAGCGTCGAAGCGAGCTCCACCGCCTGCGAGCAGCCGCGAGCGAAGGTTGGTGAATGCGTTGTATTGCGACTGTAAGAACGTCTCCGCGCCAATTCGCCGAACGAACATTCGCGTATAGCGAATGTGCATGAAGCCGTTGTCGGTTACTTTGTTTCCAGAGAACTTCACCAGCGCAAGGTTGCTCGACAGTATCCAGCGGTCGCGAAAGAAGGCGGGTCGGGTCGTATCCAGATGAGGGTGGAACGTTCGGTGCTGCACCCCGCCGCCGAAGCTGACCTCACGCTTGACGACGTTTCCTTCTTTGACCCCGCCTGAGAGGTCGAGCGCGGCGCTCCAGCCCCGCGTGTCGGACGTGGTCGCGATCCGCTCCATGTTGACCGGGTTCGCCCACGCGATCGTCGGCCACAACCCGAGCAAGAGCGCGACCGGCACTTGGCGAACCTGCATGCGCGGCGTTGTAGCCTATTCGTTCGTGCCCCCGCCACACAGGGCGGCCGCGTGAAACGCCATATGCTCGCGCATGAAGGTGGCGATGAAATAGAAGGAGTGGTCGTGGTCGGGCTGTAGCCTCAAGGTCAGCGGATGACCCACCTCGGTGCACACACGCTCGAGGCGTTCGGGCTGTAGCTGCTCCGCCAAGAACGAGTCGGCGTCGCCCTGATCGACGAGCAGCGGCAACCGCTCGGCTGCGCCTGGGATCAACTCGCAGGCGTCCCACTGCTGCCAAGCTTTGCGGTCGTCACCGAGGTATGCCCCGAACGCCTTGTGACCCCACGGCACCTGCGTGGGCGCCACGATCGGCGCGAACGCAGACACGCTCTTGTAGCGGCCCGGGTTCTTCAGCGCCACGATGAGCGCACCGTGCCCGCCCATCGAGTGGCCGAAGATGGAGCGCTCGTTGGTCGTCGGGAAGTGCTCTTCGATCAACGTCGGGAGCTCGTGCACCACGTAGTCGTACATGCGGTAGTGCGGCGCCCATGGAGCCTCGGTCGCGTTGACGTAGAAGCCCGCGCCTTGGCCAAGGTCGTAGGCATCGTCATCGGCGACGGGCTCGCCGCGTGGGCTCGTGTCTGGTGCGACGACGATGATCCCGTGCTCCGCCGCGTACGCCTGCGCGCCCGCTTTAGTGATGAAGTTCTGCTCGGTGCAGGTCAGCCCGCTGAGCCAGTACACCACGGGGCACGGATGCGCTTGCGCCTGCGGCGGGAGATAGACGGCCACGTTCATCTGGCAGCCAAGGGTGCTGGAAGCGTGCTCCCAGACCTCTTGGCGTCCACCAAAGCTGGCGCGATTTTCGATGCGTTTCATCAGTCGTGACCCGACGAAAAGTGAATGACGGTACGGATCGACTTGCCCTCATGCATCAGGTCGAAGGCCTCGTTGATGCGCTCGAGCGGGAGGGTGTGGGTCACGAAAGGATCTAGGTCGAGCTCGCCACTCATGCACTGCTCCACCATGCCTGGGAGTTGAGTGCGCCCGCGGACACCACCGAACGCGCTACCACGCCACACTCGACCCGTCACGAGCTGGAACGGTCGTGTGCTGATCTCCTGGCCGGCGCCCGCTACACCGATGATGACGCTCTCGCCCCAGCCCTTGTGGCAGCACTCGAGGGCCGACCGCATGACGTGGACGTTGCCGATGCACTCAAAGCTGAAGTCGACTCCACCATCGGTCATCTCGACGATGACGTCCTGAATAGGTGCATCATGATCCTTCGGGTTGATGACATCGGTGGCCCCTAACTGCTTGGCCAGCTCGAACTTGCCGGGGTTGAGATCGATACCGATGATCCGAGACGCACCCGCCTGCTGTGCACCCATGATCGCCGCCAGGCCGATACCACCCAAGCCAAAGATCGCGACCGTGTCGCCAGCTTGGACCTTCGCGGTGTTGTGGACGGCGCCGAGGCCCGTGGTGACGCCGCAGCCCAGCAAGCACACCTTGCCTGCGGGAGCGTCGGGGTGGATCTTCGCCAGCGAGATCTCGGGGACCACCGTGTATTCACTGAACGTGCTGGTGCCCATATAGTGGAATAGAGGCTTGCCCTTGTAGGAGAAGCGACTGGTTCCATCGGGCATCAAGCCCTTGCCCTGGGTCGCCCGCACGGCCTGGCAGAGGTTGGTCTTGCCTGACTTGCAGAACTTGCACTCACGACACTCCGCTGTGTAGAGCGGGATGACATGGTCGCCGACGGCCAGGCTGGTGACGCCCGGTCCAACCTCGACGACAACGCCGGCCCCCTCGTGTCCCAGCACGGAGGGGAACAGGCCCTCAGGGTCGGACCCGCCGAGGGTGTAGGCATCCGTGTGGCAGACGCCAGTATGGGTGATCTGGATCAATGCCTCCCCGGCTCGAGGACCATCGACATCGATCTCCACGAGCTCCAATGGTTTCTTGGCTTCGAAGGCAACTGCTGCACGACTTTTCATGGGGGATTCCTGCTTGGTGTGGTCAGGCCCGACACGGGCCGCTTGGTTGGGGTGTTGTCGAGCGCCTACTTGAGGTAGGTGCGCAGTAAGTCGTTAAGCTGGTGCACGCTCTGGCGCCGATCGGCATCGGTGACGTCGGGGACGCCGAGCGTCTCTTGAATATGAGACTCGAGCACTTGGCGCATGAGGCCACTCACCGCCCCACGCACCGCGGCGATCTGCTGTAGGACAGGGCCGCAGTCCGCTCCCGCTTCCAGGGCGGTCTCGAGCGCGGCCAACTGCCCCTTGATCCGCCGAACACGGGTCAGCACGCGCTTCTTCTCGCTGGCGGAGTGGGGCATGAGCTGCTCACGATAGTATACTCCCCTATAGTATCTGGCAACGATTTCCGCGGGCGTTTTCGTCGTGCGGTCGCGGACCGACGGCTCTTCCTCTGATACGTCGGTGATGTGCCGCTTCAACGGCTTCTGAAGCCTCGACCGCGCCGATTCCCGCAAGAAATTCGAGTGAGGATTGGCGGGGTGACGGGCGGTCTTTTTTGTGGTCGTCCCACGCTGTTGACGGTTCCTGCCTCTGAAGTACCGAGAGCGATTTCGTAACTCGATCGATCTACGCCGGGTCGCGGAAGCGACAGCGCGACAGAAAACCGAACGCTCGAAAGTGGGCCCCCTATGCCTTTGTTTCGGCGCCTTGCCCTCGATGTCGATGGCCGCGTTCAGTACCCACGCGACTTTTCCGATGACCTGCTAGACTCCAGCCCGACCTTTGATGCTGACGATTCGTCCGCCGCAGTTGTTTTCCTTCGATAGGGAAGAAATTGAACAGTACGCCAACGAGGTCGTGGCCCACCTCGCCGCGCACTACCCCCAAGAGCACGCTGAGCGCGGCGACGACGGTTTGCGTCGGCTCGTCGAACTCGCGATCGACAAGGGGGCGCGGCACGACATCCGTGGCCGAGGCAGCGTGCTCGTGTTCGCCGAGTTGTTGCTTGAGTTTGGGGAGGCGTTCGAGCTCAGCCCGGATCAGGCGTGGGCCCACACGATCTTGAAGCATCCACGGCTGCCTGGCTCGATCAAGGTTCATGTGCTCGCCGAACGCCTGCGCGCACGCACGGGGGGCCGGAAGATCGTGAAGACGGTGGTCGGTCAATCGCAGGAGTGAGCGTGTATGTTGTGTCGGAAGTGTGGCGCTGATGTTCCCCATGTATGCGAGCCGCAGGCACTCGTCGGACGGGCCGTAACGGAATGCACCATCGCCAAGGGGGCGATCTGGATTCAGGTCACCGCAGAGGGGGCGGGCATCGAAGGCGTGCGAGTGCGGGCGGCGGGCGTGACCAAGGAAACGGATGCCACCGGGTTCGCGGGCTTCGAGACACTCGACGAGGATGACTACGAGGCGGAGGTCTTGGGGCTGCCCGGACCCGCCGAAGAGTCGTTCGGGCTGCCGCTAGTGGCGACAAGCCCCGCCCCGGTTCAATCGGGAGAGATCACATTTCTCGCGTTTGCGCTCGCGCCTCGGATCAAGCCCCGCCTCACCCTCTCCGCCACCGTGGTGGCAGTGCGCGGCCCTCGAATCACCGCGGAGCTGGTGGCCGAGCCGGCCTTCGAAGGCCAGGGAACGGGCACGTTGACCGTGTCCGAGGGCGCCGCCAGCATCAAGCTGTACCGACCAGGAGGCGCCGAGGTGGTGCTCAATGCCAACGCGGTCACGTTCGACTCGGTGCCGGGCCCGGGGGTCACACTGGAGATTGAAGCAGTCGATCACAGCGCGCTCGACGGTGTGCAATTGCAATGGACGGTCGCTTCGGGGACGGTGCCCGTCGCCGCCGACCCTGCGACCGCGAACGCGACCGCGGCCAAGGTCGAGCTCATCGTGGAGACGTCGCGGAACACGATATTGACCGATGACGTCAAGCACGGAGACGGTGGGGTCGTTCACCTGCAAAATCCTGGCGGCACGCGTGCACGCCTCAAGGTCACCCCGCGCTGCCAACCGGCCGACCTCGCTGGCCAACTTCGGCTGACCGCGATCAAGGACAACTTCACCGTTTACGATCAGGAAGCGGGCGGTGGCGTGGTCGATCTGGCAGCACCGATCGACATCGGGTCGGGAATCGTCGTGCCACCGTGCTACGTGGAAGGCACGACTGTCAGTGATGCCGTGGCGGACTCCGGCCTCACCTTGGCGATGGTCAACCTGGTCGATCAAGCCGACCAGGTCAAGCTGACGATCGTCGAGACCAAGCTCGTGGTGTATGGCGGCACCCCTGGCCCTTCCGATCCCGCAGTCGCGCTGGCCGACGACGTCAAGGTCGACCCCGGGCGGCGGCTCTACGTACAGAATACGGACAAGTGGTGGTGGGGTCGCGCGAAGCTGAGGGTGACCAAGAACCCACCACTGGCTCCGTGTCGGCTCGCGATCCGTGAGGGCGGCGCGGGAGCGATCCGATTGTTTGCGGAGGAGGGCCAAAATCCGCAGGCGCAGATGGTGTCGCTCGAGCAACACGTCGAGGGCGAAGCCCCGGTCGGTCTACCGATCGAGCTGGCGGCCGATGCGATCGCCGATGCGCAAGCTGGGATCGTGTACTGGACCGAGGGCGTAACCTCGACGGGGGCCGGTTCGCACGAGCTGCTGCTCGACATCATCGACGTCGAGCAGGCCTGCGATCGGGCGGTGTTTCGTGTGCTCCGGCCGCTCGACGAGTACGATCGGATCAGCGTCATCGACCTCGGTGGCCCGGGCTCGGGCCATCAAGCCGCGGTGGTCAAGCTGTTCGAGGGGCTGGCCGCAATCGGGTTCGCGGGCGATGTGGTGCTGTCGTACAACCGGAAGAAGACCAAGATCTATGCGAGCAAGTTCGGCCGGGGTGCCGACCTCGACCATGCCGTCAACTCCTACGGGCTCTACCACGATGAGTGGCAGGGCACGTACCCGGCGGGAGGGGCAGGGCGGCATCAGCTCACGATTCGTTGTCGACCCATCGGACAGCTCGACATCCAGCTGAGCGCCGCACAGACCCGGGTGTTTCACGATCTCCAAACCTTCTGGACGCAGTACGCATGGCCCGGGGCAAACCCAGCGGCCTTCGCCGACCCCAGCCCAGGAGGGTTCGGGCGTGCGGCCGCGAACTGGCGCGAGCAGGCGAAGTGGACCCGCTCCAACGACGCCGACCACGTATTGCCAGATGGTCGCACGATTACGCAGCTACTGTATGAGCAACAGAGGTGGCGGCAGAGCATGGTCTACGATCAGCAAACGGGTGCCGCTATGGCTCCCTATGCCGATCTCGTCGAGCTCGCCCCCGTCGTGGGCCGCACCCTCACGGCATTTGGAGCGATGGACTTTCACGCCACCGACCAGGCGGAGGCCGCATCTCCCGATTTCCAAACGGGATACTTCGATCGTCACTGGCTGCCCGTTCTACGCCGGATGACCCGCGAGGTGCACCCCGCCGCGATGAGCTTTCAGCCGTTCCTGTGGACGGCGGGCCACCCGATGCAGGTCCGGCAAGACACGATCATCGACCCGCCCGTGAATGTGGCCGACCAGGTGGTTGCGGCCGGCGGCAAGGCGGTCTATCGGCTCGAACCGGGCGATCCGGCTGGCGATGACGGCATCATCGCAGGACTCCCGACGGTCGCCAGCACGTTGCTTCGAAAGGCCAAGGCCGGCGATGCCACGTTGATCTCCGCCTACTACGGCGCTCCGGTCTCCGACATCCAATACGATCACCTCTTGCGGGTGATGGTGCGGGTGGTCCTCGCGGCCAACCTACCCGGCAAAGTGATGGTGGCGCTCATTGGCGATGACATGAAGCGGGTCGAGACGACCGTGGCTGCGGAGACGGTGGATGGCACCGTGATCGCGCGGACCGATGGGGCCGATAGCGGCCAGGCGGTAAAGGTCGAGCTGGCCCACGTCGGTCGCACCAACGCGATGACTCTGTTTCAGCGCTACTCCACGCTGTTCATCACCGAGGGTGCCAACACGTGGCAAGAGGTGCTCTTGCTGGGAACGCCGACGCTCTCGGTGAAGCCGACTGGCAACACCAAGCCCTGGGAAGAAACCCCTCCCGCGGCGGCGGGAGGCGATACCGTACGCGATGCGTCCACGGCTCTGATCGCGGCCCAAGATGCGAGCGATGCGGCAGCTCAGGCGACGGTGCTGGCGTTCCTCCGCGCGGCACTCGCTGCAGGCAGTGAAGTCAGCCAGTACTTTGCGGCGTGGCGGGTCCTCCTCAGCGACCCGCGTAGTGACCAGGTGATGACGGCGGTGAAGTACCTGCCCGATCCAGCCGACCTCTGACCCGCGAGGCCTTTTGCGCCCGGCCTTGCCCGAACTGACGATGTCCAGCAGCTCGCTGTTCCTCATCGATTCTTCCGCGCGGCACCTGTCACTCCGCGCAACGTGCTGCCAGATCTCATCGTCGAACAGTTCCCGATATTCGAGGACCTGGACGACGCGGACTTCTAATTGAGGCCGTGCTTCGCACGCACTCCAACGACGTAGCCCACCTCAGGGCGTGACAAACGAACTCCTCCAAAAAACCTTCGTCGAGGGTCTGTCACGAACCGCTGCACCTCGCGTCGTCCCCTACGATGCAACGACATTTTCAACCGAACTCAGCGACACCGCTCTCGGACGCTGTGCCGCGCCCCCGCGCTCCCCACCCACAGGCTCCAGCGTTCCAGAGGCGCGGGGGCCACAAGCCCTCCGTTAGGAGCTGAGTCATGGCCGCACCGACTAGGCACTGGGCTCCCGCCCCTCCTCCCGGCTCGGCTCCCGGCGTCCCGCGACCACCTAGCCCGACGACAAGAAGGGCATCGACCATGGCGGTGACGGCGGTCGGAAACCAGTTTCCCCCGAACAGCCACGTCACGTTTGGCACTGCCACTACCCCTGGATCGTTTGCAGAGACGAGCTTTAGCCCTCCAGCGCACCCGGCCCCAGCAATGTCGGAGATCGTCCTGAATCCAACGCCGCACGGCGGGCACGGTGTCAACCTCCCGGTCAAGGCGATGACGATGACGCACGAGCTGAGTGTTCACGCCCTGCAGGATCACCAAGCGCACGTCTCTGGCCGGACCACTACCGCAGTACAAGACCATCGAAAGATGTTCTTGGCCCCAGCCCGGTCCAGCCCAGAGAGCTTCCTGCAGGCAACTCATCAGCTACTCACCGACCGCACGCTGACGGACACGGACCGGCGCGCGATGGCCCATGAGTTTCACCGAGACACGGTGGCCGAGATTACCGATCCCGCCAACCGGGGCCGCTTGTCGAGCCAAAAAATGGTGGGTGCCCAGACATGGACGCGCAATCGTCGAGACAGCATGTTGGACGCAATCAACAAGGGGCTCGGGACGGCGGACCACCCCTGGTACCGCTGACCACAGCCCAGAGGAGACTCGAAGGCGCTCGTTCTGCTCGTCGTTCTGCTCGCTCGCCTTGTGCAGCTCCACCAGGTTGCGCGCCGTCCAAGGCTCCGTGTCGAAGGCCTGGAGGTCCTCCTCACTGAGGTGGCGTTCCCCGAAAGGAGCGAGCACGAGGTGCCCGTGCAGATGAGACTGGTCGTGCTTGCAGCCCTCCGCGCTTTCATCCGAGTGATCGCCTAAGGGGCAGATACCGATGCGCCGACCTGTGTTGTTGATGAGGACGTGCTCGCTGGTAGTTTGGACGACGTTGCTCAGACCGAGCTTGTGCAGCAGGTTGGGCTGGCGAGAGCGCACCACTTTGTCGTCGGTCTTCTCCTCGGCCTTGGGCGGCACCACCTCGGGCTCGTTACTCCCGCCCGTCCGCGGAGCCTCGCCAGCCTCCGCGCTCTCCGATTCCTCCGAACGTTCGTCCATTGCGCGTACATTGTAGTCTGGATGCAGCGCGGAAGATGGTGATTGTTGAGGTCCCCAGTGGCGCGATACCGAAGGCTAAGGCCGGTCCCACGTTGAACTGATAACTGTAGAGACTTTGCCGATGAACATTGGTCTGCTCCATTGTTCGGTGAAAGCTCGTTCGATCGCTGCTGTCCCGGACCGAGCCGTAACCCCTTGAAATCGCCTGCGCACGTACGAATACGAATCTGGAGCCTATACTGCTGATCTTCGCCGAACTCTGACATGGCAAGGAAATGATGATGGAAGTTGAAGAAGAAACCCCAGCCCCAGAGGTTGGTGATGAGGCTGCGTTGTCCACCGACCCGACCGCACTGGCAAAGAAGGTGACTCAGATGGAAAAGAAGCTCGCGGAGCTCAAGTATGAAGCCGCTATTGCGGACGCCGATGCGGCCTACAAGACCGCGATGGCCACGGCTCAAGCAGCGAAAGATGCCGCCGATGCCGAAGCCGACGCGATGGCCGAGCACGACAAAGGAGCCAAGAGCCGAGCCGACGACGAACTGGAGTCTCGGGAGTCGGCCAACAAGGCTGCGACCAAGGCCGTCGCCGAGGCGACGAAGCTCGTCACGACGGCGGAGACCGACAAGGCCAAGAAGGATGCCGCCGCAGAGGAGGCTAACGCTGCCGCGAAGGAAGCCGCCGCGGCTCTCGATGAAGCCAACAAACAGGCCGAGGAAGCGGCAAAGGCCGCCACGGAGGCTCAGGCCGCGCTCGATGAAGCCGCGGCTGCCGCTCAGAAGGCCGCCGATGAGGCCGAGATGGTCACGACCGCGGCGGACTACAAGCGTGATGCCGCGAAGCGACAGGCCAACATCGATTTCCAGACCGCGAGCATCGCGGCGGAGAATGAGCGGATCAAGGCGCTGCCGAAGGAAGAGGCCCCGTCGTAGCGTCCGCGTCACCCCTTGACCTTGATTAGCGCCAGGGCAGCCGCGCATCGCACCTCGGGTTCGGCGGCATCGCCCCTGAAATCAGCGACGGTGAGAGGGCTGGGCCAGGGCACTGTGGCGGCCGAGAGGCGCGCGAGCGCGACCCTTTGTCGTGCTCGCGTCCTCGGAGCATCGAGGTCACTACACGTCTGGTGAATCCTGCTCTCCGGTCTGGCCATTGTTGGGCGGAACGATTGGCTCGGGCTTGCGCTCCCGCGGAGGCGGCGGGGGAGGCGGGTCGAACCGCGGCTTGTCGACGACGTGCGGTCGTGGGGTCGACTGTGGCGGCTTGACGATCTCGACCGCCTCATTGGGGTCGTAGTTGGGTTCGGGATCTTCGGCATGGACCGTGGAACTCGCAAGCCATGCAACCGCAGCGGCCGCGAGGGAGGACTTGATGGTGCTCATCTCTTCTGTTCCTTTCATTTCGCGCACGGCCCGGGTGACCGTCCGCGATTAGGAAGTGGTGTGAGCCACTCGATCCGTCACTCTTTTTACAGTTTCCCACAAATCGAGCACGGTCCTCCATCTGTCACGCCATGGGGCGAGTCGAGAAGCGAGCGGGAATTCCTCGAGGGTCGCTCTGAGCGAGCGGGAGATGCACATCTTCGCGCGCGTCGCCCGGAAGCACTCGGGGTCTGGAGCATCTGACCACGCAAGCGGCCATCCGCCCGACCCGTGGTGTGCACGCGATGTACCTGCTCGCGTTGCTTCGTCCGGCGAAGCGCCACGATCGAGCCGAGTGGCGGGCGCGAGGTTGTTGAGCTCGGGGTCGTGACCCTTGGCTCGGTCTGAGCCACGGATTTGTTCTCGCGGCCGCCGGGGCGTCCATTTTCATGAATGCATGGTGTCCGCTGCGTACTTCGACGATAATCACGCTCGGTGCTCAGTGACGCAGAGCTGCTCCAGGCATGGCAGGGCGGAAAGCAGGCAGCCGGAGAGGCGCTCTTTGAACGTTACTACTCGGTGCTGGTCCGGTTCTTCGCCAACAAGGTTGGTGAGGATCCGATGGATCTCATCCATGAGACCTTCCTCGGTTGCATCTCGGGCCAGGCGCGACTACGAGATCGCCAGAAGTTCCGCTCGTTCTTGTTTGGCATCGCTTACAACCAACTCAAGAAGTACTACGAGCGCCGACGAGCAGCCAAGGCTCCGGTCGACTACGCCGCCGCGACCTCGGCTGATCTCTCGCCGGGGCCGGGCACGATGTTGGCGAAGGGTGCCGAGCAGCAGCTGCTGCTCGATGCCCTTCGACGGATTCCCCTTGAGCACCAAGTGGTGCTCGAGCTGTTCTACTGGGAGGGGTATACTTCCGCACACATCGCAGAGTTCCTTGAGGAGCCGCATGGGACGATTCGTGCGCGGCTGCGAAGGGCCCGACAGCTGCTCGAGCACGCGATGGAGGAGGTCGCGGCGAACCCCGAGGTCTACGAGAGCACACGCAGCGATCTAGAGGGCTGGGCCGCGAGGATCCGCGACCTGCAGTCGTCCCGACGACCGCTTCATTCCTCGTCCTCGTCGGGCCCATCGTAGATGTCTATGTCGGGCAGCGTGCCCACCGCCCACGATGCGCCGTTGGTGTTGCTCAGCATGTCGCCGTAACCCATCTGGCCGACATCGTTGAGGCCCCATCCTCGCAGTGCTCCCTGATTCAGCACTGCATATGTCGTCCACGAGCTGGGCCCCGAGAACACGCGCTTCGCAGACTGACCGGCGAGGTCGACGTGGCGGATTGCGCCGAGGTCCTGGCCTTCACCGAGCTGGTCAAACTCGTTGCTTCCCCAGCAGTAGAGGTCTCCGCTCGTAGTGCTTGCGCAGCTGTGTTCGGCTCCCAGCGCGAGCATGGTGGCCGCGGCTGGCAAGGGCACAGTTCCCACGCCTTGGCTATTGTGACCAAGCTGTCCCTGCGCGCTGTTGCCCCAACACTGGACCGATCCTGATTGCAACAACGCGCAGGAGTGGTCAGCCCCCGTCGCGACGCGCTGAGCCATGCCCGCGAGTCCGATCGTTGTGATGCCGCTGGCGGCGTTCGAGCCTAGCTGGCCGTTGTCGTTGTCCCCCCAGCACTGGACCTGGCCTGAGGTCAGCACCGCACATGCATGTCTGCCCCCTGCCGCGAGATCAACCACCGAGTTACCTAGTGCTGATTCTGCGAGTGCTGCTGGGGATTGGTTGCTATTTAGGGGGTCGCATCGTGCACCCCCGCTTGCAAATCGTAGGCACACGACATCCTGCCCGACCGTGAGGCCGACCGCGATCTCGCCATTTGGTAGTGACACCGCCAAAGGTGTTGGGACGCCCATCCCCCCGGACCACGCGGTGACCGTGCCGTCATCCAGCCGGACGGCGGTATATTGGCCATTGCTCTTGACCTCGACGGCTGTGCCGCCGACCGTCACCCACGGAGTCTCGAACGGAGCTGCGCATCCCGAGGAATCACAGTAGCGGTCACCCCAGCCCTTGATCTCACCTGCCGCGGTGACGACCCACGCCTCGCCATCGCCCCCCGCGAACTCGACAACCGCCTCTGCACTACCCGATCGCGTCGCCCAATCGTCTGTTGCGCTGGCGCTCGGGTCGGCAGCGCAAGCGCTGGCGAGCAACGTCGCGGCTGCGAAGAGGCGTCGTAGTTGGACAACGCGGGTGACAAACAGATCGGTGGAGGGGGGATACACTTCCATGGCTCGCTGCCTTTCGATGAGATCGATCGGCACGGGCGGTGCGCCTCTCATGAGGCGGACGCCAGTGCTGGTGGCAGTGCCAGTGGCGACTACTCGCCAGCGGCACGGTTCATCGGTATGTGCAACGAGGTCCGAAAGTGTCGGTCGCTAAATTGGTCGTAGATGCGTGTCCAGAATCCCGGCCACTAGCACCCTCCACGCGGGACTAGTTTCGAGAGTAGTGGAGTGTCGCGCCCGTAAATGCCCGAGATCGCGGTCGGGGTGCTGTTGGCCTGCGCCTTGTAATGGTCAACGTGGGATGAAACCAGACAGAGTGCAGTCATTGGCGACGGGGATTGATAGCGGACCCGATCTTGCGACCCAACAGTCCGAAAGCGACTTGCTGATCGCGTGGCGCAACGGCGATCGTGCGGCCGGAAACCGGCTTGTGTGCAGGCACTGGCGCTCGATCTACACGTTCTTCCGCCGTCGAGTTCGCGGAGACCATGATGAACTGACGCAACGGACTTTCGTTATCTGCTTCGAGAGCCTCTCGAAAATTCGTGACACGACGAACCTTCGGAACTTCGCGCGCGGCGTCGCGAGGAATGTGCTGCTGGCGTATCTGCGTGAGCGTCGACGCGCAGCGCAGCAGGTCAGCGTGCAGGAGGCTCCTCCCACGAGCTCGTTCAATGAATGGGCATCGGACGCGGATCGCGACCGAGGGGGCCTTCTTCGCGCGTTGCGTCGCTTGAGCGATGAGGATCAGTGCCTGCTCCAACTGTCGTATTGGGAGCAGCTGTCTTCTAGTGCGATCGCACGCCTATACGATGTATCGCCATCGACGATCCGAACTCGGCGTATCCACGCGCGGGCAGTTCTGCTGCGGCGCCTCAAGGACTCGCGGCGCCCGCCTGCGACGCCAGCCTCCCAGGAAGACTTGGACGCGTGGGCACGGGAGCAGCGTCGGCAGGGCCCGCCGCACTGGTATTCCCATCAAATATAGGCTGTCCGCTCTGGATATTTGCTCGTCTGTGTCCGGGATCTCGTCGTCTGGCTTCCTTCGTGTACGGAATCCTGGACACCCATGGGTCGGCTACGATGCTCGGGGGCGGGAGTCGTCACGCGTGAGCCCGTACCGCTTGATCAACGAGTTGAGATGCGACCGGCTCATTTCCAGCTCATCGGCGGTCTGTTTGACATTCCACTTCCGCTCTCGAAGCTCTGAGAGCAGGAAGCTCTGCTCCCACTGTCCTCGTGCATCTCGGAAGGTTCGTCCTTCCCGTTCAACACCCGCGGTATCCGAGAAGAGATGCCGAAGCTCGATGGTGGTCGCACCATCGACGAGCGCGCTCACGACAGCTTCGCGGCAGCGGTTTTCAAGTTGTCGCACGTTGCCCGGCCAGCTTGAATTTTCGAGTTCAGCGAGCGCGGCGAAGGAGAACGCCATCGGTGTGACGCCATTGTCGTTGCAGAACCTCTCGCACATTCGTGTCGCGAGCTGCGGCACATCGCCTCGACGAGAGTCGAGAGGAGGAACGTGGAGCTCGACACCACGGAGGCGGTGATAGAGATCTTCGCGGAACGTCCCGCCTTTCGTGGCCGAGATGAGGTCGCGGTTGGTCGCAGACACGATCCGAACGTTGGCCTTGCAGGGACTCGTCGCTCCAATGGGATAGTACTGCTTCGATTGCGCGAGCTGGAGCAGCTTCGCCTGCATCTCTGGGCGCAGCTCCCCGACCTCGTCGAGGAATAGCGTCCCTCCCTCAGCCGCGGAGACCTTGCCCGTGAGACCCTGGCGAGGGGCGCCCGTGAACGAGCCCGGCAATGCCCCAAACAGCTCCGCCTCCAGCATCGTCTCTTGAATGGCTGGCGTGTTGATCTCGATGAACGGACCATTGCGCCGTCGACTGTTGTCGTGCAGCACACGCGCGAGCATGGTTTTTCCCGAACCCGATGGCCCAGTGAAGAGCACGTTCGCATCGAGAGGCGCGACCTTGGCCAGTCGCTTGAGAATCCGGGCCAGTGCTTCGCTCGAGCCAAGGACCGCGTCGGCATCCAGATCTTGTCGGATCTCCGCGGTTGCATCGACGCCATGCCGCCGCCGCTGCAGCTCAAGCATGATGCGCCCCGCGGATGCGACAAAGCGCGCCACTGTCTCCGCGCAACCGAGATCCTCCTCATCGAAGGGCCCGCCACCCGTTCGGTTTTGGAGGTAGACGACGCCGCTCATCCCCTCCGCGCTCAACGGAATGCACAGCACCGCCTCGATCTTCCCAGCCCTCACGCTCTCGCGCTCGCCGAAGCGCTCGTCGAACACCGCGGATGGGACGTGGACGGTCTCGCCCGTCTCGATCGCCTCGGCGATCACACCCTGAGAGACGCGGCGCTGGATCAGCTCGAGCCGCTCGCCATCCAATCCAATTGCGGCGGACCACTGCTGTTGGTGCCCAGTCGTAAGATCGTTGAGTTCGACATAGCCACACTCCGCACCCGCCAGTTCCCGAAGTAGCTCCACGGTCTCGCGCACCAGAGGTGAAGGATCGTCCGAGCGCAGAAGCTCCAGACAACGTCGATAGAGGTTGCGCTCTCGGTGCAACCGGCTGCTGCTGGCCTCTCCGTCCACGAATGCGAGGATACCAACCCCAGCGTGGAACCCCTGGAGCCGCACGACATCACGGCAGCAACGTGATCGTCCATGTAGCCCCATTCAGCTGACAGCGTCAGGGATTCACTTCATGATCATCGGCGTGATTCAAGGCGATGGCTTCCAGTCGCCGCCGTACCTTGTTCAGGAGCTTGTCGCGTTGGGCATTCGCCTCGTTCCCTTCAAGAATTATTTGGGCCCGTTCAAACTCATCAGCGGCCCGTTCTATGTCACCGACCTCGACGAGGGCATTCCCCAGGCCGTAGCGCACCTGTGCGACGCGAGGGTGATCCGGTCCTAGCTCCGCCTCCCAAGCCTCGGCGGCCGCACGAAACTCGGCCTGCGCTTCGGCATATCGCTCTTGCCTCGCAAGAGTCGCGGCAAGATTCGTGTGCAGGTGAGCGAGCGTCGAGCGGTGCCGCGGACCAGCCGCGAGGACGATCGGCAGCGCCTTACGATACTCGCCCTCAGCATCATCGTACTTGCGCTGTTTGCTGAGAATCGCGCCGAGGTCAATGCGTTGGTGCGCGACGTCTGGATGTTGCCCGCCGAGCCATCGGACACGGATCTCGAGCGCGCGCTTGGATGCGCGATAGGCTTCATCGAGTTGTCCCTGGTGTCGTAGCGCGTTGCCGAGGCTGTCGAGTGGATCGGCAAGGTCGATGTGGTTGTCCCCCGCCGTCTCCGCCAGGATCGCTACCGCGTTCTCGTATCGAGCACGTGCTCGTGCATGCTCGCCGCTTTCGCTCAACACTTGGGCGACCGCCGTCAGTATTCGAGCCTTCGCGGCACTCCTCGGCCCGATGCGGTCCGCGAGCGGCTCAGCGACGACGGCCCCCAGGGTCAGGGCCGCATCGGGCCTGGCCTGCTCTACGCCCTTGACATAGATGAGCGCTGAGAGGGTCTCGACGGCGATCGAATCCGCGCCATGCTCGATTGCCCACTGGGACGCATCCCGCAGTAGCTCCGCCGCGCGCCCGTGCTCCCCCGAGGCGCTTTGCAGCAAGCCTTCGACCAGTTGAGCCTCGGCCTGCGAGCTGTGGTCGCCGAGTGTGTGTGCACGATCGGCGAGCGGGCGGACCACCTGCAACCCCTCGGCGAGCTTGCCCGAGACCTCGAGTGCCCGGGCGCGTGCGATTTGCGTCCGCAATTCCATGCGCTTCTGAAGGGTTGCTTGGTCCTGCGGACCTCGGGCGACTGCGGCCCGAGACAGCGCCTCAACATCCGTGCATGCCTCGATCGGGGGTAGGGCCGCCACCAGAGTCACCGCGGTGTTCACGATCTGCGCGTCGGCGATCTCGACGACCGCGACCGTTTCCTGCATTGCGTCGACGTGCTCGTCGAGGCACGCATTGCGCAACGAAAGGTCGTCGCGGGTCTGCTCCGAGCGCACCCGAGTCGCCTCGCACGCATCGACATACCCCGCTTCGAGCTCGTCAGCATACTCGCGAAGGCCGCTTGCCACGCGCTTTGCCGTGTCATCCGCGTACGTTAACTCGGTCGCCTCAAATGCGTCGCGCAGCTTGTCCCGCGCATCCTCGTCCCAAATTCCCGAGACCTCGTCGCCGGCCCCGCTACACGGCGCAGGTGCATCCGCCGAAGCCGAGGGCCAACCACCCACAACCGCTAACCCGAGGGCCGCGGCACCGAGGGCGCCAAGACCCGACCACCTCCGTCGCATCGGCCGCTCCAGCGCCTCGAGCAATGCTTCCATGGATGGCCATCGCGCCGCGGGGCTGGCTGCTAGCCCACGCCAAAGTACCCGAACCAACCAGCGCGGCGCTCGGCTACCTGGCGGTGGTGCTGCCGGCTCCAGATGCTCGCCCGCGGCCATTCTCATCAGGTTTGGCATGGGTCTGGTCGAGAACGGTGGTTGACCAAAGACCGCTTCGTAGAGCGACACGCAGAAGCTGAACTGATCAGCCCGAGCGTCGACTTCGTTGCCCTTCAGCTGCTCGGGGGCCATGTAGCCGACTGTTCCCGCGACACACCCGGCCCGAGTCAACCGATCGTCACGAGGGGTGGGAGGCGCTTGCGACCGATCCGAACTGTCCGTGGCCACCTCAGCTCCGTGGTCGAGGTCCTCGATTGTCGATGCGGCGGATTGCTCTGGACTACGACGATCGCTCGTGCGTGCGAGCCCAAAGTCGAGCACCCGGACCCGCTGCTCTGCATCGATGATGCAGTTCGATGGCTTGAAATCGCGGTGGACCATCCCCGCTGCGTGAGCCGCCGCGAGGCCACGGCCTGCCTGTAGGTACGCATCGAGACAGCGGCGCCACGGGGGCGCGCCGTCTTGCCACTGGCGGAGTGTCTCGCCAACAAGAAGCTCCATTGCGATGAACAATCTGTCGTCGACCTCTCCCACTTCATAGACTTGGACAACGTTGGGGTGCGACAGACGGGCGAGCGCTTGGGCCTCTCTGAGCACCCGCTTGTCGTCCTCTTTCGACTTCCTGCGGTGCATCACCTTGATGGCAACTTGGCGGTTGAGAGTCTCGTCGTAGGCTCGCTGCACCGAGCCCATTCCGCCCCGACCAAGGGATCCCAGCAGCACGAAGCGCCCGACCCGAGTCGACAGGTGCTGGTCACCGAACAGGCGCGCCTTCAGCTCCCGTTTTCGCCAGTCGTCGTCGAGCTCCGCCGAGACCTCGAGCGCGTGAAGCGGTAGCAGGGTTGAGCGATCATCGCAGGGGTCGATCGGGACGGTCATCGTACTCACCATCAACGTAGCACTTCATTTCCGAATTTTTTCGATACTTGCGCAATCAAAATCGCCGCGGTCCGTACTGCTGGGCTGACAGACCGAGAAAGCTCGGCGGGGGACGGCCTTCAGCACTAACGTGCCGATAGTTGAGGACTCCCCACACGAGTGCGACCTCGCCGAGCACCTTCGGCATCCTGCTGACGGTGCCTGCGACAACCCGCATACAAGGGAACGATCATGAAACGTGAACGACAAACCCGAAGGCTCACCCGAAGAATCTCTCGCATCAAGCGCAGATTGGCCGTTCTCGACGACGTCGATGAACTTGGCCTGCGGGGCCCGCTCAAGCGCTGGGTCGAGCGGGTTCAGCAACACCCTGACATTGATCTCGACGAAGATGGAGACGGCAAAGTCGACTTCGAGGAACTCGTCGATGCAGTAGTCGAGTGTGCGGATGCGGCAATTGAGGTGGACAGCCCGTTGATCGAGTTGATCTCAGACGTTGGCCTAGAGATCGTCGGTGAGATTGCCGTATTGATCTACCGTCGCACCGAGCACCGTTTGAACCGACGTGTCGAGCGGCTTGAACGACGCTTGCGTCGACTCCAAGGACCCAGCGTGGCCGCAGCCTAACGGGGCCGCAAAGGGACCGCATCTACCCCGCTCAACGTTCGTCGTCCTACGCCTGCCTCGTCGAGGTGGAGTTGGCGACGTTGCGGTCCCGAATAGAGTAGATGGAACTGACTAGAGCTGGCCCAAGAAGTTGCGGCCATTCAGTTCTATTTGTGCAATCGCAACGAACGAGATGCTGGCATGAAACAACGAAAACGACGAGTCCTTGGCTCGAACATGTACACGAGCTGTCAATACGGTGTTGTTCTCCTGCTCGCGGGCTATATCGTTGCGAGTCCACGGGTGGTCCATGCAGAGGAAGAGCTTTGCAAGAGCCTCGGTCGGACACCCGAGCGCGCTGCCATCATCAAAGCGCTGCGAAAATCCCGGGCACAACGTGCGAACGCGGAGACTGCTCTCAAGGAGGCGTTCGCGCGGCAATCTGGCCAGATCGCGAATTCGAGAACGGACCTAGCGGACGCCACAACCGACTTCGGTGTTTGCATCGACAAGGTCGGCGATGCGATCGAGAGTCGGCGCAAGCGCTTCGACACAACCGACCAAGTCCTAGCCGCTTGCTCGTCTGGACCTTCGGGGACCGGCTGTGGCCCACTAGCACGGCTCAGAGTGTTCAGCGAGGAGGCGAAAGAGCTTCGACACGCAGCCGAAGCTGGCGCCGAGTTCGAGCGAGCCCTCGCGGCAGACAGCTCCGCGGACGGCGACACAGCTGGGGGAAGATCCGCATATTTCGACGCCCGCGCCCTGCGTGAAGACGCAGAGCGGAAGACCGAAGAACTCAGAGTCCTCGCTGAAGTCGCTATGGCTCGCTACCGTCTCGCGATAGCCGGGAACAGCGATACCGCCACTGGAGACTTCGATCCCAGGACGGACCCCGAGCTCGCGAGGTTGCTCGGACCGAGGGGCGATGAGTTTCTGACCCAGTCCGTAGCAGCGCAAACCCAACTAAAGGCCGTTGGTGGGGCCTCTGTACCGGCTCCCGTTTCGGAACTCTTCAGTGTGGCGACGAGTGTTGCCCTGAAGAAGGCCAAACGAAATGGCCTCGCGCTACTCCAGCAGGAGCTGCGTGCCCGGGTTTGCAGTCTACAAGACCCAGCGGGCCCTACCGCGTTGTTCCCAGAGACCTGCCGACTACTCGAGGGCAGCTCACTTGAGCAGATCGCAACAGATCCACGGGTCGTTCAACCCGGTCTCACTGCCGACCTCATGGCGCTTGGCAGCAGGAAGCTTCAGGCGACAATTCTGGCCAATGGAGCACCCAATGAGCGCATGGTGCTGGTGGGGGAGACACTAAAGCTGACGCTCACACTTGCAGGCCGTGTTCGGAGTGAGCAACTTCCCGTGCCGGCCGCAGCAGACGGTCGCGCGATCGTTCAGGCCCTCGCCAAGCTGAGAACGATGGAAGGCTGGGGAGTCAATCTGCAAGTTCCGATCGCATTTGAGGCTCTTGGGTTGTACGTGGCCCGCGGCGGAAAGGTTGATATCCGCCGACTTGTCGAGCAGGTACAACCGGCCGCGTCCGAGGCCGTTCGAGCGGGTGCTATCGAGTTGGCCCTCCTCGGCATTCGTGCACTGGAGCTCGCGCGCGAGCCGGACAGCCTGACGTCTCATGATGCGTGGCTGGCTGCCATCGAACTCTCTTTTGCCGTCGCGAAATATACTCTCGACGAAAAGGCCCGCAAGGATCACGGCGAGGTGCTGCGTCTAGCACGAGAGCTTGCTGTTGCGGTCGCCGACGGGAACTCACCTGAGGCCCTGACCAGCGCCGCAAATTTGGTGATCGAGCTCTCGCCTCGAAGTGGCAAGTGCCCGGGGAACACGAAGTCCGACGACAACGACCACTGCTCCCTTGAGATCGACGTCAAGCGGGCCACAGCGATTCTCAGCGGCATCGCCTCGTATTCCGTGACCTACGTTGCTGCCGCAAACGCCAACAAGTCGGACGCGGAACTCAGAGCTGCTCGCGAACAAGCCCTCGAAGGGGTGGTCGACTTGGTCACTCAACGAGCCTACCGCCACGGAGAGTCGGTCGTAGGTCTTGGGATCCCGGTCGGGTTCTCGACTGGCGGCCAATACCTACTCAACGGCCCGGGAATGCAACCCATGTGGCCGCAACTGCAAGTGCCTCTCGGTATTGCTTGGCAGCGACTTCCCGGGGCGCACTATTCTCGAGGTCGGGGCCGTGGGGCCGCGCTTGAAAGCTGCTGCAAAGTCAAGGAGTCGAACGAGTGGATGTTCGACGGAGTGCACGGGATGGTTACGCTCATCGACCTTGGGCAATACGCGGCCTATCAGTCCGACGGCTCGCCGAGTCAACTTCGGTGGGACTCTCTTTTTTCGCCCGGGGTTCAGGTCGGTTGGGCGATCGGTACTCCTGCCAATAGCTTTCTCATCGCCGCCGAGGCCCGCTACGCACCAACCTTGTTCTCTGGAACAAGTGACCTCACCGTTCGGGAGGACGAACTCGGGGGAGCGATCCGCTTCGGTATTAGCCTGTCGTACTACATTCCTCTGGTCGACTTCAACTGAGGACGAACGTGTTCCTTCCTCCCCAAGTCCACTATGCAATTCGAAACGCCGGGCTATCGGCGTTGGTGCTATGCATGTCGGGACAGGTATGGGCTGGGCCGACTGAGGCCCCACGCGAACAGTCGCAACCTGAGGTCGAGCCCGCAGTGCCCAGACCACAAACGCGACCCGAGACCCCAATGGGCACGGCGCGAGGCCCAGCCGAGGGGATTGCAACCAATGATGTCCCTTCCGCGTCGATCGATGCGGCATTGGAGGCCGAAGGCCGCCCCGTAGCCGAGCCTCCTCCTCTAGGCTCTACAATCCAAATTGGGAGCGCCTCGGTCGAGGTCGAGGGGGAGTTGGACGAGGGGCTCATCGACACCCCAGCCCCGAGTCGTCTCTTGGTTCCGTTCGGTCCTCCGCCTGTCCGCGAGACATTCGTTCGTGGCGCAGATGCGACCGTCATGCTTGCCGCTACGCTCGACGATCGACGACAGGGTACACTTGATCCTGTTCTCGCCCGAGACGGCTCGGTCGCCCGCTGGAAGATTCGTGCAGCGGATGCAAGTGACTACTTCAAGATCTGCGACGACGATCCCACGGCGTCTGGATTTGCGGAGCCTACAGTCGGAAGCTGCACCGGGGTCTTTGTCGGACCCGACCTAGTCTTGACCGCGGCCCACTGCGTCGACGCGGTCGAGTCGCAGGATAACCTCCGTGTCGTTCTCGACTACGCGGCGGAGACGGGCGGACCCCCTAGCGAGCTCGCGCCTGAACAGGTCCGGAGCGTCGTCCTCGACAGTCGGAGTCACGATCCCAACCGGGATTGGGCGGTCCTGCGGATCGTCGACGGAGAGTTTCCCGAGCGGGTGGTTCCGCTGTGTCGACCGACCGATGGGTGCGGAGGTGCGGCTGGTATCTGGTCGATTGGCCATCCTCTCGGTGTGTCGAGGAGGTTTCTTTCGAAGCACCGCGTAGTCCGACGAACGAAGAGCCACGTCCTGACGGATCTCGACACCTATGTCGGAAGCAGCGGTTCTCCGGTCTACGATCGAGGCATCGGGCGTGTGCTTGGGATCGTCGTCTCTGGCCGCCCGGACTTCGTTGCCACAAGGGCGGGGTGTCGACGGTTTGCGAACATGCATCGAAGCGGTGCGATCCGAGTCGGTGAGGTTGTGCTCCTCGTGGATGCCCTCCCGACCTCACTTCTGCGACGGATTCTGCCGTGGCAGTCGACGTCGAGACGCGTTAGTCGCCCCCAGTAGGGCTCGACGTGTGAACATTTCGGGACAAGTCGGTGCAGATGCGACCCCTTCGGGGATTGCAGAATCGTCCGACTTTGAGCCGGCGGTAGCTTCACGGTCATGGGGCGACCGCGGTATCCTTTATCCCGCGTGGCTGCGTGACTTTCGAACGATCAGAAGGGCTGGGAGCGCGGGATGAGCTCGAGTGCGAGCGCTTCAGCTTGGTCGCCGAGCTTGGCCGCGGGGCGATGGGAGTCGTATATCGGGCTCGTGATGCACAACGCGAACGCGACGTCGCGCTCAAGACACTGCCCGAGCTTACGGCAGATGATGTTGTTGCTCTCAAGGATGAGTTCCGGGCGGCGAGAGACATCGTGAACCCCCACGTCGTGGCTCTCGATGAGTTGATCGTGGAGCCGCGTCGCTGCTTTTTCACAATGGAGCTGGTCGATGGTCCCAACCTGCTTGGAGCTGTGTGGGGAGCGTCGACCGAGCCACATTTTGGCCCGGACAATGCCGGTCGCCTACGCCGCTACTTTCGAGAGCTGGCGCGCGGGCTCGAAGCGATTCATGCAGCGGGTAAGCTCCACCTGGACATCAAGCCGGCCAACGTGCTCGTTGCAGGGGACGACACGGTTCGGATTCTCGACTTTGGCTTGGTGCGAACGATTCGTGTCGACCCGCTGCGGCGAGACGAGGGGATGACCGGAACCCTAGTCTACATGGCGCCCGAGCAGATAATGGGGCGGGCGGCCAACCCCGCGGCAGACGCATACTCCGTCGGCGCGATGCTATTTGAGGCATTGACGGGGGCCCCATTTGCAACCGGGCCAGCGCATCGAATCGCGCGAGAGAAGCTCCGCGGCACCAGTCCAAAACTCTCGGACTTGCCGCCCAACATTCCGAGGGACCTTGCATCGATCACGATCGATTTGATGCGGGCCGATCCGTTGAGCCGCCCGACCCTCTCGGAGTGCGTAGATCGCCTGCAAGACGAGGGAGTGTCACCTCCTGCACCGATCGGCGCGGAGCCGGAGTTTCTCGGCCGAGTCGATGAGCTCGATCGACTTCGCGAGCTGACGGCTGATTCCGATGCGCCGCGTGGCAAGTTCATTCACGTTCGCGGTGTATCGGGGATCGGGAAATCGGCTCTGCTCTCGCAACTGGCGCAGCATCTGACCAGTAGCGGCACCTTGCTGTTGCGCAGCCGTTGCCATCCCCGTGAATCGGTCGCGAACAACGCTATCGATGGAATCATAGACGATATTGGTCGCTTCTTGAGCCTTCCCGATCAGGTCCCATCCAAGATGCTCGGCGCCGTGGCTGCCGAAGACCTTATTCGCTTGTTCCCGAGCTTGGCACCTCAGTTTCCCGAGGCGGAACATCGCGCACGCGTCGAGGACCCGGTCGTTGCAAGGCGACGTGGTGTCGCGGCACTCCGTGAGCTGCTGTCGAAGATCTCCGACGTTGTCCCTGCCACGCTGTGGATCGATGATTTTCAGTGGGGTGATGCTGATAGCGAAGAGTTGCTGCGGGCGCTCGTCGCTCGCCCAAATGCACCAGAGCTACACGTCTTACTTTCGTATCGTGTCGAGGACCTCGAGTCGAGCCCGTTGCTCGCGCGGATCGCCCGACAACCGCTGGAGACGGGGTCCGACTACTCGTCCGAGCTGCTTACTCTCGGCCCGCTCACTATCGAGGACGGCCGCGAACTTGCGCGGCGATCGTTGGAGAAGCTTGGTGCTTCGTATTCCCCTGGCGATGTAGATCTTGTTGTGGCGGAGGCCTCGGGTTCTCCGTTCTTTATTGGGGAGCTCGCCACGGCTATCGCCGACGGAGTGCCTGCCGACCAAGCTCGGCTGATCGACGCACTGGCACGACGAATTGAGCGCTTGCCCACGGGCATCCTGCCCGTGCTGGAGGTGGTTGCTTTGGCCGCAGCGCCGCTGACACATCGGATGGTGCTCCAGACGGCAGCCGTTGGCGCGGGTGACGACCCGCTGCGATGGATGGAGCGATCCCGTCTGATCAGACGGCTGGTGCGCGCCGAACGAACCCCAAGCACCACCCTCGCCGACATCTCTGTTGTATTCCACGACCGAATTCGCGAAGCCGTGATCTCGCAGATCCCCTCGAGTCGGCTTGCGACACTACACGCAGGGCTTGTCGAAACACTGAAGGAGTCGGCCCAGCCCAACTTCGAAGCATTGGTGGTCCACTCCCGTGGTGCCGGAAACCGGGCTGATGAGGCGGGCTATGCGGTGGAGGCCGCAGACAAAGCCGAAGCGGTGTTCGCATTCGCGAGAGCCGCCGAGCTGTACGGGATTGCGGTCGACTACCGACGAAGCTGCGGTGACCTTGACGCTGAGCTGGCAACGAGACACGCAGGTGCGTGCGCCAATGCTGGCCGCGGTGCCGAGGCGAACGAGAGCTATCAAGAGGCGGCTTTGCTTCGCTCGGCAGCTGGGGCGAGCAAGGCGGAGGTCGTGGAACTTCGACGGCGGGCCGCCATGCAGTTGACGCGCGCGAGCGGCTTGGAAGCTGGGTTGACCGCCCAGATCGAGGTGCTTCGTGATCTCGGGATTCGGGTCCCACGATACGAGGGCACGGCACTGCTGGCCGCTTCTATGCGACGTCGCTCCTTGCGAAAGCGAGGCTACGACTTCGATGAACGGTCACCCGATGAAGTTCCTGCGGACGAACGGGTGCGCCTGGACGCACTGTGGGGTGCGGCCACAAGCTTGGGCGTACAGAACTTTGCCTTGGCCGACGATCTGGCAACGCGTCACCTCGAGGCCGCACTTCGGAGCGGCGATAGGTCGAGAATTCGCCGAGCATTGATCCAAGAGGCGACGTACGAAGCGCATATGCACCGTGGCGCGAACGCGGCCAGGGCGAGAGATACGGCCAGCCTCGTGGAGACGATGGGTCGTTCGAGTGATTCGCCCTACGATCAGGCGTGGGTCTCGATGGGACACTCGATGATTCACTGGGCGTTTGGTCAATGGCCACGTGGCCGCGCGCACGGCATGAAGGCACTACAGATCTATCGCGATCAATGCCCCAGCTCGATCTGGGAAATGGGGCTCACCAGACTCTATCTGTTTTCATCGCTCGCGTTTTGCGGTGAGCTGAACGAGCTGGCGCCGCAACTGAACGACGCGCTCGAAGACGCGCGTAGTCGCGGGGATGAGCATGCGGCCGATCACTACCGCGTGGGGCACATGAGTACCGTCCGACTCATCCACGGGCGCGAAGACCTTGCGTTCAAGCTCCTGGCGGAAGCCGAGGCCCGGATGCCGCGCAAGAAAATGAACAGCCACCGCTACCATTGCCTGGTGCTCGCAATGCAGGCGGACCTCTATGTCGGCAATCCGTGGTCTGCATGGGAGAGGACCAAGGGTCCCTGGCGCGACGTTCGGAACCTCTACTTCTTGCAACCAACACCGTGGGTTGAACTGCTGCATCTGCGGGCCCGATGTGCTCTGGCTGCGGCCGAGGCTCTGGAGGCAGGACAGCCCACGCCCACACGAGGTGCCGCTCGTTTGCGACCACGCACATTGCTCAAGCTCGTTGACCGCAGCGCTGCGACCATTCGCAAGAAGTATCGCCTTCCAGCCTCCGAGGCCTTCGCATCATCGTTGGAAGCGGCGAGTCACCGTCTGCGAGGCAACATCGAGGGCGCTCGGGCTGCTTTGCGAACAGCGGTCGCGGAGTACGACAAGGCCGGCATGCGGTTGCATCGCGAGGCCGCACGGCTACGGCTGGCCGAGCACACGAGTGACACGCCCAGCCCTCCGCAGCAGGCTGCCCTAGAGTGGATGAGGGGACAGGCCGTTGCCAATCCACAACGCCTCTGTGACATGCTTCTCCCCGGTCTACGGCCTAGCGACACCCCTAGCTGAGCGACCGGATGCAACCTCCCGACGACAGCAAAGCGCACCACCGCGAGGTGGGATCACTGCGTTCGTTGGAGCTCGGTCTCGAGTTCGACTATCGACTCTTTTGGTTGCGGACTGCGGACGGCCAACGCCTCGCGGCATTGGGCAACCTGGTGGATACCGCGTTTGGGAAGCCGCGCCTGTGGCCCCCTGGAGCCGCGATCCCGAGGTCAATCACGACGCTTACCGTCGCGGTATTCGACCCGCAGACTGCGGCCACCTGGCAGGCAACATGCCGCGGTGACGTCAACGATGCCTTCCACTTTGCGAGCGCTCGCGATAGCGGGTTCGTTGCCTCGTGGTCGGGCGAGGAGGCTCGCCTATGCGCGAGGGGGCCGGGCTTTGAGGTCGATCTTCAAGCCAGCGCCACCAAGCCGGCCGCGATGTTCACAGATGAACGCGGGGTCCCAGGTGTCGTGGACAATGGCAAGCTGGGCCTGTTCAAGTATGTCCAGTACACCACGATGAAGGCCGTCGGTCGCGTTCAGATCAATGGTCGAGACCATGCTGTCCAGGGGCACGCCTGGCGCGACCGACAGTGGATGACGCGTGGGATCATGGCCACGCCGCAGCCCTGCGCATGGAGATGGTTCGCACTGCAGCTATCGGAGCCGTCAGTCGAGCTGATGCTCTACGAGATGTGGGATCCTCTTACCGGTCGTGTGTTCCGACGGTATGCAGGTCTTGTCGACTCGGCGAGTGGTTTTCATCTCGTCGCGGATACGCAGTTTCGTATCCAAGTATTGGAGTGCGAGCGCGAGGGACAGCGCAGTATCGAGCGAGCGTGGAGCATCGAGCTGCCGACCGTCGGGAGCGGCGTGGTCCTGCGCCTCGATCGCATTCCTGGATCCCCGTGGATCCGCAGCCGAAGCGGAATGTTCCGCCATGAGTACTTGGAGGGTCCCTGTCGTGTTTCTGGGGCCCGCGGGATCGTCCGAGCCTGGGCGGAGCAGGTCGACTTACGGTGGATCCACGTCGATCTAGCCCCGCCCGACATACACACGAAAACGAGGAACTCGTAACGTGAAGCCAATTGTTGTGATCGGAGCTGGTGTTGCAGGGCTGACCCTCGCGATCGCGCTGAAGCGGCGCGGAATTGCCGTACAAGTGTTCGAGCGTGCATCCGCGATTCGAGCCGAAGGTGGTGCTCTGCTGCTTTGGTCCAATGGTGTTCGAGCGCTAGACGAGCTTGGGCTGGGGCCGAAGCTGCGCTCGGTTGCTTCGGTCGTCGATCGTACAGAGTTCCGCCGCCACGACGGTGTGTCGCTGTGGACGTTGTCGGTCTCCGCGCTCAGCGAAGAAGCAGGCGCGCCGTCCATGCTCGTTGGCCGCGCCGAACTTCTTTCTCTTCTCGCCGAGGAAGCTGGTACGGAGTGCGTCACGACCGACCAGGCTTTCGTCGGATTCGAGCCTCTGCCCTGTGGCGTACGGGCCCACTTTCGGCCAGGCACATTCACCGATGCGCGCGGCCTGGTGGGAGCCGATGGCCTATATTCCACCGTTCGGCAGCAGCTCCTAGGCCTAGAGACGATCCGCAGCGCCGACCAGATCGCCTGGGTAGGCCTTGCCCGCAGGCCTGATTGGCCCCCGCCCGGGACGGCCATCGCAACCGTTGGTGATGGACTTCGGTTCTGGGCGGGCCGTGTCGATTCCACCCGCGTGTACTGGTACGCAACGCTGCCCGACCCACCGACCAACGCGCCACGGACACAGGAGCAGGTCGCCGCGTTGCTGGCCGACTTTCACGATCCCGTCCCCGCGGTCATCCGTGCAACGCCCCCGTCCGCATGTGTTCGGACCGTGATCGCAGATCGTCGTCCCGTGCAACGTTGGGGTAGAGGAGACATTACTTTGGTGGGCGACGCAGCTCACCCATGCACGCCAGATCTTGGTCAAGGGGCATGCCAAGGGATCGAAAGCGCTTGCGCGTTGGCGACGTGGATCGCTGCCTGTGACGAACATGACAAGATTGCCGATGCCATGCGGGCGTACGAACGCGACCGTCAACCTCGTACCCAGAACGTCACGGCGCTAAGTCGGACCACGGCCCGACTTAGCGCGGCATCAGGCCCGCTTGCGGGTCGCGTTCGCGATCTTGGCGTACGTGTAGTGCTGCCTGCAGTCGCTATGCCCCGCCTCCGTTGGCTACTCGGTGGCAATGATGCGAAGTTCGACGAGGATGTGGAGGGGCCACCGTCGCAACCCGTGGATCTCCACCCGGCCGACGACCAGGCCTCCCCCGACGGTTTGTGGTGATGCCGCCTCGACGGACAGCCTCACGGTCGTACGCTGTCTCGATCCCAGCGTGAGCTGATCGGGCGTGACGACGAGCTTCGGCGATTGCGGAGGACAGGCAATTCGGATCTCCGCTGTCGTGTCTCCGCCATTCCGAAGAACGAACTCTCCCCCTGTTGGTTGACCGGCAATCGCGTGCAGCTGCACCCGCGCCAGGGGAATGATGGCCGCGCGGGCACGCGCGGCATCGTCACTTCGGTTCACCGCGTCCTCGATGCGTTCGATCGCCGCGACGCTGCGTCGAAGCATCTGGTCGAACCGATGCACCGTCGCAAGCGCCTGTTCGTACGCTCGGCTCACGAGCTCTTCGCTGTCCAGTCCTTGAGCAGGCCGCCCACCTTCTCGAACACAGCCCTTAGCTCATCGAGGTCGCGAATCCCCACCGACCGAAGTCGCTCTTGCAACACCCCGCGATCGAGTCGCAACTTCCCGAGGGAACGCAGCAAGAGGCCCAGGTCGCGCAGGCCACCCTTGCCGATGTTGTCGTAGAGGTTCAGCTCCTCGAATACATGCTTGTGGCCGGCCTCGAACAAGATCTCGTCGAATTTTTGGGCCATCTCGATATCAACTGGAACGAATGCCGAAGCGCGGTCGAAGACGTTCTTTTCGATGTCCCAGATCTCGCAGTCGTCCGCGAAGCGACGCCCCTGCCTGCGCTGGCGGAGTTCTTCCAAAATTACGTTGACCGCATGTCGCCCGGATTCGTTCGCTGCTTCCATCGACGTCAGGCGCATATACGTCTTCATGTACGTGCCCGCGAGTACCAGGCCCTTGTAGTAGTTGTGCTCGTGCTGCGGGTCGTGGATCGGGGGCGAGTGGTGTGGATCTGGTGGCGCGTCTGTTCGCTTGGGCAGTACACCTGGTCGCTTTTTGAAGTCACCGATTGGATTGACCTGGTACATCGGCTTCACCCTCCCTACACGGTTGAGCAGCGACGACCGGAAGAAGTTGTTATCATCTGAGCCGCCTGTGATGCGGTGGTGGACCTCCAGGATCCGCTCCCTTTCGACGTTAATGTCCGGGTGATAGATGAGGTTGGGTGGCGTCCCCGTTAGGTGACCCCGTGTGGGTTGCTGGGTAATGACCCAACGCGCGTTGCCAGGGTTGATGGAGCCGGCCGGCCCGCCCGCGATGATTGGGCTCCCGGGGAGCCGGATGGGGATTCCTGCCGCCCCGCGTGAGAGGTCCTTGGGAGTCACCTCCGCCTCAATGTCGTACGCGCTTGGCCGCGCGGTGTGCCGCACGTTAACTCGCATCGCCACCCTCTTCTTGTCTCCTTGATGCGTGACTTCAACCTCGAACGAGTCCACGCCGCAGAAGCCTTCATCGGGTCGGTAGATCAAGAAGTCCCAGTTGATCTCGAGCATACCGCGGGCGGGCGGGGTCTTGATCGTCAAGTCCTCGGTGTCAGCTGTACCCGGGACGTAAATCTCGGTCGCGTCGCCTTCCCCAGTATACGTATCGCCCCTGTCACTGAACTTCTGTTCTTTCATCAAAAAGTGGCCGGCGAGGGCAACCTTGTCTGCGACCGCGAGTACGTAGTCGTCGTTCGTCGGGCTCCACCTTTCGCCCGGCCATAGATCAGATTCGCGTGGAGTGCGATAGTTGGTGATCACCGCAAATTGGACCCGGTTTACTGGCACGACCCAATGGTACTTGCCATCTTGTTGACGTTGTAGTTCAACGTGAAGTCGGTAGACCGAGATTCGCGTTCTGTCGGGCTCCTCCTTGGGCAGCCGGATGAACAGCAACGCGGTCAATGAACCGGAACCGGTGGCTGGTCCGTGGTAGCCCCAGTCTCGCCATTTTCCTTCAAGTGTGCCTCGCACAGGGGGGGCTTCAATCTCCAGCCTGTCCGCTGCAAGAGTGTCGATATACCACTGTTCCTTTTTGCGGCGAAACACCCACGTAGGAACACCTAGACCTCCGCCGAATAACACAGATTCGCTGTTCGTCCCCTGCACGCGAGGGTAGCGTGCCGTGCCTACACATTTCGGACCGGCGGCCATAGCAGGAAAAGCGTGCTCGGTCAGTCCCAAATGCACATCTCTGTCAGGGTGGAACCAAAACGGGACAACGCGCGGATGACGGGCCTCCATCGTCGCGAATAGCCCGACCACCCTGTCCGTCTTGTCCTCGAATTGTACCACCTTCGCGCTCACGTCCTGCTTATCAAAGCCGCCGTCTCGGCTCATCCAAAGTAGGGACGAGATGCTGCTGTCGCCATCAGACCGCACGTTCCAAATGCCATTGACTTTCTTCGCAGTGATTTGTTCGTTTGATCCCGTGTTACATTCAGTAGCAATTGGCTCGAACCGAATCGTCACGTCCGCGACATCGCTGGAGCGCTCTTCCGTCGCCTTGAGTGTGCCGCGCAAGACGCTGGTTGTGTTTTGGGGGACCTGAGTAGGAACGTCGGTGCCGCGCTGCGACACGCGTTCCCTCAGCGAAGCGTGGTGCCCATCGACCTGAATGTCTTGGATCACTTTGTATGAAAATCGATCGAAACGATTGAAATGCACGAAGTCGTCAATGTGATACTTGTCGAAGATCGGGATGTCGCGACCAAAGTCGAGACTGTGGATTATCTGGTCCCAGACTTCGAGAGCAAGTTCATCCGCGCTGCAGTCCCAAGCTGTTTTTCCGTTAAATCCGAGCTGGTCGAAGCGCCCGATGTCCACCGACAATATTGTACGAAATTGAGCGCTCTTGCCACCGTTACGTTTGCCTCCGTAGTGGCGCCAAAATTGAGGCTGAGAGATTGACGTGAGGCCCCATGGGGAGTCTGTGAAGTACAAGTGGCCGTCGAAAAGGTTCAACCGACGCCGGAAGTAGTATTGAATCCCAGTAAGGACACGCATGGGATCTTGTTCGCGGGGGGGACGGTCATTCGGGTTGAGCGTGTACCGCTGAAGCGTTCCTACCGCGCTATCCTGGCGGGCGTTGAGTGGCTCCACGGCTCTCTTCGCCGTTTCTACGTCAGTTGCAAGAATATAGAAGTCATCTTCGCCCATCGACCCCCACGGTGATTTATCCGCAGCATTGGGAGCCCTACGCACCATTGGCTGTACGGACCGCTTGTCTTCACTGAAATGAAGTAGTTCCGCGTTGAGGAATTTGACATCTTGCCGCTTGAGGTACCTCTTCCACGGGTTAAACCACGCTTCGGTCGTTGGGTCGTTGAGAACCAGGTCTGTGCGCTTGCCATCAGTGAAGTAATCCACAAAAAACTGGATCATCAACGCGCCAAACATACGTGCATCGCTGTGAACACTCATCGCGACCATCGCGTGTGGTGTCGCGAGCAGTTGCTCCCGGGCTTTGGGCGAGAACTCGTCGCCTTCGATGAACTCCCACCACGAGACATCCTCAAGTTCCGCCTCCCTTCGCTTGCTGCACGTAGTGATATACTGTCCCATTCGTAGCGCGAATCTGGTTTGGTCGGCGGTGGTGAAGTGTAGCCCAGCACTGACGATGTTCATCGCTCGACGCACTTCGCCGAAGGTAGTTGGTGAGCGGCGCGACAGCGAAATGAGCTGATGGTCCCGATCATCCATGCCCAGCCGAGTTAGTGGCACAAGATTGTCGAAGACGGATCTATGTGTATCCTTGTGTGTGCCCTTGCGCTTGTCCTTGTGTTCGTCGAAGATCGGCGTCCGCGCCATTGTATCAAAGAGGTTACGATAGAATCCTGGGAAGAACCGGAACCCATGCTCGCCGGGGACCAGCCGATCGACCACGAAGATCTTGATCTTGTGTGTCGACGTAGGGGGCACTGCACCGCGGCGCTGCATGGCGGGACTTGGTCCGGGCGCGGAGGGATCTCGCATGTGCGGTACGACGAACGATGCTCCTCGCCCGTTCGCCAACGCGTCCAACGCAGCGGTGTAGCCGCCGCGAAGCTGGCTCTCCCACCGACTCTTTGCTTCTGGGGCATCCTCCGTCAGTTCATCCAGCAGCCGTTTTCTCGCAATGAGCCACCCAGGTGCGTTGCTATCCGAGAAAAGGGCCGCGAAGATGCCGATACGCTCCAGCTCTCGCTTGACCTGACCTTGCCCCGATAGGCCTCGCTTTAGAGTACGCCTGATCTGATCCGCCCGGCTATCGGCCCATGTGTCGTTTTTTTCGGCGCCAAGGTCCACCAAAGTGGTTTGAACCAACTTGGCCCAATCTGTGTCGGATTCTCTAGCGGCGCGGCTGTGAGCCATCAATGGTTCGAGGAAGTCGGACCATGTCTTGGAGACGATGCCGCGTAGGCGATTCTGCACGAACCAAGCGAATGGCTCTCCTGCGCCCTCGCGGCCGTCTCTCGTCCTCTTGTCTCGCAATTGTACCAAGCACTTTCGAACCAGTCCCGCGAGTTGTTTATGACCGGTCACCTCGATCTGTAGATCCTCGGGGGGCAGTTCGGCAGCTCTGCGATAACTCAGTTCCAGGGCGATATCCGTGACTACGTGCGCCTTTTCCAGCGCCTCGCAAATCTCCTCCTCCGTAGCACTTTCTGGGAGGCGCAGGAACCAGTGCAATGGGCCCGTTCTTGACCAATCGTACCGCTGTTCGGGGCTGGGCCGTGCTTGCTGCTGAGAGCCGATCCCAACGTCTTGAGTGCTGGTCATAATTGAGCTGTTTGCCAGCAGTGCAATCCCTCCCGAGCGCTCCTCAGATGTTCCGCGTTTGTGCTGTCTACGTTCTCTTCCATTCTGGCTACTATTGCCGGGTACCATCATATATTGCGTGGCCGCGAGCCCCCCGAGCTGCACTTTCTTCTGTCCTTTCCCCCTACCCTGTCGTTTCTCGACGACCCACACTTGAAAGCCGCGCTCGATAAGCTCGTGGGCTGCAGTGAGACCGGTGATGCCACCGCCAAAGATGACGACCTTGGGAGGCCTGAAGCCGCGTTTATGTGCCATGGTGTTTCTTAGTCCTTGGGGCTTGGGAGTCGGGGAGTAGATTTGGGGCGGCGAGCGGAGTCCCGTTTGAACGATGCGAGGTGCTCGGGGAAGGTTGGGGAACGGACGGCGCCGTGGAGGAAAGCCATGAGGGCGCTGTGGAAGCTCAACAGGTCTTCGACTCCACCCTGGAGCAGGATGGCGTCGCCGAGGATCGCCTCTTCCAACGAACTCTCTCCCTCGGCGAGCTCGATGATTGTAGCCGAGGTCGTCGCGCATCGAACGTTGGGATCTCGAATTCCAAGTTGAAGTGGCCCGCCGTCGGAGGCAAAGCAAATGCCGACGGCTTCACCATCAACGTCTAGGAGAACCCTGCGAGACTCCATGGCGTCCGCCATACGGCGGTACAGGGCCGGATACTCTCGATCGAGCGTGTCGAGAGCTCGTTGCAGGCGCGTGGCGAACCAACCATCAATCACGAATAAACTCAAAGATTCCCGGCCCGTTCATCCGAACGGGCTCGCCGCGTACGTGGCCCGAAACCCGGAGGTTTCCCGCCACTTCGTTGATGATGGTTACGCCCATGTCGTCGACATCGGCGGGGATGATCACTTGCGCGACGTCTTCGGACTCGAACTCGAACTGTACGGAGTCGCCTTCGCTCGCCGCGCTGACGTGTACACTTTGTGGGACATCCGTGGCTTGACCGGGTGCGACCAGTGCCATGGCGCGGGGAATCTTGAAGCCTCGCTGTGGGGGGAGGAATCCACGGTGGCTTACTTTGATATCGTGGGATCGAAAAATGCGATGAGGTTTGCTTCCGCGCCACAAGAACAGCCCCTGCATGTAGGTCCGCGCGCGAGCTTTGTCATTGAGCCGGACGAATACCAGGCTCCAGGGGTTGCTCTTGTCGCGCGGAAGGGCGTAGCACCACTCCCAGGCGAAATCGCGCCCCCACGCGAAGTGCCCCCAGTTGTGGTCGTGATAGGCGAGGGCGTCGTGCATCTCGTAGCGCCGCCCGCCAATCTTGGCGACGCCGCTGGCCAGGAGTCGGGGCACCAATGCCCAGTTGATCGGAGTTCCGGCGTCCATACGAATATTGTTGGAGACGGCGGGTAATGCTGCGGGCCGAAGGACTAGATCCATTTCGATCGGGCGGTCCCGCATACGCACACGCAGATTGTATCGTCCAGACTGATAGAACACGCGACTTTGTCCGAGCGCGAGGTCGATCTCCCCGCCCCGCGCCACGACCGCGTCGGCCTCATAGTGTTCCACACCGCCATCCCATGAGCCATCACGAACCAGTATGGTGAGTCGGCCGAACTCGGCACGGGCGGGCGCGTTGGGGCGCATATCGTCCACAAGGCTGAAGTTGGCGAGGAGATCGACGTCTCCAGAATGTACGCAAAAGTGCAGCCATTCCTTGTGGCCGATTGCGCCCCCGATAATGGAGGGGGAGCGACGCAAGTAGTCGGCACGGCGAATCGCCTCGTCAAACAGCGTGCGACTCGTCGCCATTAGCGCAGTAGCTCCCTCGGTAAGACCTCTACGGGGTCGGTTCCCGTCCCAGCGACCGTCGGGGCACTGACTTCAACACAGGCCTCGGCGACGAGACGCTCGAAGTGCTGACGAAACGCGATGACCCCGAGCAAGAACTCCACCGTGGCCGCTTCGTCGTGTCTCGCGGGTGTTATCTGAGATTGTCGCGGCTTTGACGTTGTCCATCGATCGATGAAGTTGTCGAGGCGGCGCCCCAGCGCGAGCCCTCCCAGCATGAGCTGGAGTACCACGTTGCGTTCATCGAACTCGTTAGCGAGACGTTGGGTAGGTGGGATCTTCATCGTCGAGGGCAAACCCCATCTGCTCGGCGAGGCTGGGCTCAAGGCCTTCGGCCTCCACCGCTTTGACGAATGCATCGAGAAGCTTGGTGGGTAGCATGGTGTTGGAGTCTTCCTCCAAGACCTTCTGGGACAGAACTTCCCAGACGACTCGCCCCCTTCGGGTGAGCTCAGAACCGGACAGTCGCGCCTTCCACTGAGAGCCTTCCTCGGTGGTAGCGAAGCGCCGCCCCTCTGTGACGAACATTCGAAAGAGCGCCTGCGCAGCAAGTGGGTGCTTGATGATGGCGAGCTGACCGCGCCGCAAGAGCTCGTCGAGGTCGTCATCGGGTTTGGGCAGGTCGATGAGTGGCCCAGCTCCCGGGCCCACGGAGCTTCCAGCCACGTCGGTCACGGAGGCAAATCCGCTTACCCGCCCATCCATCATGATGGTGATCGTAAATGGAACGACCGTGGTGCTCGGCACCGTGACCCGGACCGTTCTGGCCTCACGCCCGCCCAATACGAAATGTGCGGGAGCTACCCGCGTCGTCTCGTCGTCGCATCGGAAGGTCACCGATCGTTCGGACGCGTGGTCATTGGCGACGGGAAACCTCGCGAATAGGCTCGCTTCGTCGTGGGGCTGAAGCACCACAAGAGTCTGCGACACCCGCCTCTGTGGCTGAGGTTGCGCGGTGGGCAATGCCCAGCCGTCCAAGAAGCCCTGCACTTGCTGTGCATAAGTAGATAGGAGTGTTCGGTGTTGGACCGCGTCGTCGCGAGCCTGGTCCGATGGGCGTGCGGGAGGTGTGGGCCCCGCGGCACGCGGACTGGAAGGCCTCGGTCCAACAACCCGCTCAATCAAGGCGCTGAGCTTTGCGAACCCGCTCGGGCCAGAGCCGTTGTCGCGTAGGGCGCTCAGAGATTCAAGGATCTCCTCGCGCGACATTCCGAAGAGTCCGTCGGTCACGCTAGTTGTCTCGCTCGATGACGAAGTCAACCATAGCACGCAGCATATCCCGATGCGGCGACTGTGGCATCCATGACTCCATTGCTGAGAATCGACGGCGAGCCCGGCGTGCGTGTCTGTCAGCGTGTTCTCGCGCGTATCCAATGCTCCCGAATCGGTCAATAAGCGCCAGCAACCATCGAATCTGCTCGGGAGTCTTGAAGTCAGGCCCAGTGCAATCTTCTCCATCCGCAGGCCGCCGCTTCGCCAAGATCGACTCGGCTCTTGCTCGGTCGTCAGGAGCGGCGCAACGTAGTGCGTGCAGCACAATCAGTGTTCGCTTGCCCTCCCAGAGGTCGCCGGCCTGCTCTTTCCCCTGCACAACGGCCGCCGACAAGAGGTTGATAACGTCGTCTCGGACCTGAAACGCGATGCCGACATCAAACGCAAATTCCGCCAGCGCGTCGCGATACTCTTGTTTCGTGCCGGCCACGATGGCGCCCAGGACCATCGGAGCCACGAACGAGTACCACGCCGACTTCTTGCGGACCATATGAACGTAGTCTTCGTCGCTCAGATCCCACCTGTGGTGACGAATCCAATCCAGCTCAAGCGCCTGGCCCTCGGCTGACTCCCGCGCCATCTCGGCGACCACGGCGAGGATCCTCAGCGCGGTGCCCATGTGCAGGAGACGCATGTTGTCGAGCAGTGGCTGCAGAGTGAGGGCGAGCAGAGCGTCGCCAACGTTGATCGCGATCGCGCTTCCATACGTCCGATGCAGAGTGTTGCCACCGCGTCGTTTCTCCGAGCCGTCTTCGACATCATCGTGGATGAGGAACGCGTTGTGGTAGAGTTCAAGCACAGCCGCGGTGGGAAGCACGGACTGTGTTTGACCCCCGAGGGCACGACACGTCGCGACGCAAAGCGCGGGCCGAATCATCTTCGCCTGGCGAAGCGGATACTCGCGCATCGGCTCGTACAGGGACTCCCAGTATGCCGATTTGCGGGGCACAATCCTCTCGATCTCGTCTAGTACGTCTCGGCGACAGTCACCGAGGTACTCGAGAAGCTCTCGGGTGCTGTCGCCTACCGCTACCACCAGGCTCCTAGCGTCCGGCTGATTTCGGAGCGCTTTGATTTGAGCTCATCGAGCCAGGCCGATGTCCAGTCGTCATCTTGTGCCATCGCGACGAGCCCACGGAGCTGTTCGCGTGACAGCTCGCCAAGGATGCTCGGTAGTGTGCCTCCCTCGTTTCTCGTGGCTCTCAGGGCCGCGAGCATTGCAGCAGGGGACTGAAAAAGCCCGCGCAGCGCGATCCTCGGATCGAGCAACTTGCGGGCTGGGGTGAGGCCGGCGAACACCCCTCCTACGGCCGCGGCGTATTCGGGATCGCGGTTGGCAATTTCTGCCACGGTACGTAGTCCAGCCCGCCAGGTTGAGCGCAAGTGGTGGTTTCGCGTGAGGGTGACGAGGAAGTCGCACAATCGTAGGTCATCAACGTGCTTGTTGGTCCAAGCGTCGGCGTAGGATGCCAAGCCTTGCACTGATGTATCGCCGGACTCTAACGCCTGCTCGATGGTGGTCGCCGCGATCTCGCTCATCTCGAGCGCCAGCGGGATGCCCTCGCCGGACACAGGGTCGACCTGCGCCGCGGCCTCACCAACGAGCAGACCTCGGTCGAATACAGGCGCACGATGTGCACCGAACACTTTGATGGGCCAACCACGTGGCTTGTCGATCTCTACGTGTTGTCCCTGGTCTGCGGCCCTGTCTTCGATGAACCTCGCGAGGCTAGCGAACGCATCCCGTACCGAGAGGTTGAACTTTCGACTGGATTCCGCGAGTATTCCGACCCCGACGTTGCACAGTCCTGGTCGTACGGGAAAGATCCAGCCAAACGCGGGAAACGACTCATCATCGAATCGTACGATGGTCTCGGCGACGGAAAGCCCGTGGCAGTACGCTCGCAGGGCGGCGACGATGTAGCGGGCGTCACGATTGGCCATGCCCGTCGCTCGGGCAACGACGGACTCGGCTCCGTCGGCTCCGACGACCAACCGTCCGCGAAAACTCTCGACCGCCCGACCTACGCGCCCGCGCACGACTACCGCGCCAGGCTCATGCTCGATCGCGGTCACCCCACAGCCCTCCACTAGTTTTGCACCCCGCCGCAGCGCCGACATCGCTATGCTCTCATCCAAGTCGCGTCGAGGAATGACACGCCCATGATCGGGCAGTCCCTCGAGCGTCGGAAGCGATGCCGTAGCGATTCGGCGATCGCCCAGCCAAGTGGACGAGTGGCGAATCGGGGTGAACCCATGTGGCTCCGCGTCCACGCAGCCCAACTCAAGCAGGTGCTGGAGTCCGCGAGCATTGACGAAGTCCCCACATACTTTGTCTCGGGGAAAACTGTGTCGCTCCAGCAGCAAGACGTCGATGCCACGCTGTGCTAGTCGCGCTGCTAGTGACGCCCCGGCTGGCCCTCCGCCCACGATAATCGTGTCGTACATGCCCCTCGCCTGAGGATACCACGACGTATCCGCAACCCGACAGGGGTCCGACCGTGTTGCCGGCGACGTCCGTAGCACTTGCTGTTGGGCCCGAGGGGCAGCAAAACACCTCGTCGGGCATACGGCACTCGCTGAACGCTGACTCGGGCCGCGGTTTCTCAGTCTCCCCTTCCGAGCTATCGTCGGAACTATGCGGCTCCTCGGCCTCGCGTTGCTCGCCTGCTCAGCATGCAGCCTACGCCCTGAGACGGCACCCAAGCCCCCGCAAACCTCGGAGGTCGACCGGACCTCCGAGGTGCAGCGACTTACCGCCGATATGCCGAAGACGACCGCGGCCGGCCACTCGTTCACTGCGCCCGCAGGGTGGTCGGTGAGCGTCCGGGGCCGTGCGACGATCGTCACCGCGCCCGAGGGGGACTCGGACATGGTGTTCGTCGACGTGCAGGCCAAAGATGCTGCGAAGGCGGTCGAGGTGGCATGGGCCGAGTACGGACGTGCGGACATTCCTGCGTTACAGGTGGTCGAGCGCTTTGCTGACAAGGACGGCTGGACGGACATCCGCCGCTTCCGCTACGAGGTCCCGCCGAGCAAAGGACGCTTCTTGGTTGCAGAGGCGAGCCGCACGAAGGATGGCTGGCTCGTCGTGCTGGTCGATATGTCCAACGCGGTGGCCGAGAAGCGGCAAGCGGAGCTGCTGCTGATGTTCGAGGGGCGGCTCCCCCACGGGTACACGCCCGAGTCGTTTGCGGGCAAGACGGCGAATCGACTCGACGGCGCGGAGGTTGCTGCGCTCACCCAGTTCGTCGAGATGGCGCAGGCGCAGCTCGGTGTGCCCGGGGTCTCGCTGGGGATCGTGCAAGACGGCGAGGTCGTGTTTCTTGGCGGCTTCGGGGTGCGCGAGCTGGGTCGGCCGGCCAAGGTCGACGGCGACACGAAGTTCATGATCGGGTCGCAAACCAAGGCGCTCACGACACTGATGCTCGCCAAGCTCGTCGATGAGAGACGAATGCAGTGGGACTCCCCCGCAACAACTTTGCTGCCCTCGTTTGCGCTTGGCGACGCGGACACGACGGCCAAGGTGCAGGTCAAGCACCTGGTCTGCGCGTGCACGGGGCTCCCGCGGCAGGACTACGAGTTTTCGTTCGAGTTCGGCAACGTCACGCCGCAGCAGATGATGGACGTGCTGGCGACGATGCAACCCACCAGCGAGTTCGGCGAGCTTTACCAGTATTCCAACGTGCTCGCGGCGGCGGCGGGCTACGTTGGCGGACACGTCCTCCATCCGAAGCTCGAGCTGGGCGAGGCCTACGATCGGGCTATGCGCTCGCGCGTCTTTGTGCCGCTGCAGATGAAGGACACCACGCTCGATCACGGCCACGCTCAACACGGCAACTGGGCGCGCCCGCACGCGCCCGATGTCGACGGACGGGTAGCGCCCGCGGTGCATGCACTGAACGCGGCCGTCGTCCCGATCCGTCCCGCGGGTGGTGCTTGGAGCACGGCACGGGACATCCTTGCCTACGTTCAGCTCGAGCTTGCGGAGGGCCTGCTCCCAAGCGGCGACCGATACATCGCGAAGGACACCCTGCTCGCTCGTCGTGCTCCTCAGATCGCAAGCGGCGACGAAGCGACCTACGGAATGGGCCTCGAGGTCCAGACGAAGTACGACGTCACGGTCGTGCACCATGGCGGCAGCTCATGGGGCTATCACAGCGACATGATGTGGTTCCCCGCGCATGGGGTCGGCGCGGTGATCCTGACCAACGGCGATCCAGGCTGGACGATCCGCGACGCATTCACGCGCAAGCTACTCGAGGTGCTGTTTGATGGCGCTGCTCGGGCGGATGCCGAGGTCGCGACGGCGGCGGCAATCCACCGCGAGAGGATCGCGGCCACGCGGCAGCAGCTCGAGCTTCCCGTCGACCCTGACACTGCTGCCGCGCTCGCGCTCGCCTACGAAAACGCGGCGCTCGGTGAGCTCGCCGTCCGTCGTGTCGGGGACGAGCTGGTGTTCGACTTCGGCGAGTGGAGCAGCGAGGTGGCATCTCGCAAGAACCCCGATGGGACCGTCTCCATGGTCACGATCTCGCCCGGCATCTCGCCCGACGTCGGCGGCTTCGAGTTCCTCGTCGGAGATGCGGCGGGCCAGCGCACGCTCACGGTGTTCGACAATCAGCACAACTACGTCTTTGTCGAGCGCTGACGATTGAGGCACGAGGCACGCTACCCTGGGCAGAGGTGAAGGCACCCTCAAAGCTGACTCCGCGGGGCGCGGCCTTCTTCGAGTCGAATGCGAAGTCGACCGCGGCCGCGACCTCGGCTCCTGCGGGACCGAAGCCGCTTCGGCGGAAGTGGGAGGCACTCGCGGCCACCTGGGGCGGCACGTTGCTTCGTCCCTACGCCCTGGGGGTGACCGAGGTGCCCACCCGGAAGGTCGAAGTTGTGTCGGTGGTGGGCACCCGGCCCGTCATGATGTTCGCGTCCCGCCACTTTCGCGAACCGATCTACATCGACGACGCAGGATGTCTGTACCAGGCGGCGGCGTGGTGGGCAGGTGCCCCGCTGCAGTTGCTGGCGGAATCGGTCCCGCGCCTGGTCGAGCGGCTCGCGTTAGATTCTATGGTCGCGAGTCGGCCCGTTGTTGTGGAGCTCGACCGCCGTATGGCGTCCGCTCTTCGGGAGCCGCTGTCGCTGAGCCCGTTGCCGGGCGCGAGCGGACACGATGCGCAGTGGCTCGGGGACCTGAGCGGCGATGGTGTCTTCGCGTGCGACGGACAGCCACACGCGCCATCGCTGCCCGTCACGACGATCGGTGGCCACGCCCGACGTGTGGTCGAGGCGCTGCGGCACGCCCAACGGCTCGAGCCCGACGTCGGTCTGCGTACGTACGACTCCAACCCTCTCGACTACAGTGGGCGTTGGCTCGCCGTACCCCGGACCGTGCACCCTAGTGCCGAGGCTCCGTCGCCGCCCCAGCTCGGGGAAGAGGTGCTGCCGTTGCAGCTGCGCACGGGTCCTGCGTGGTTGCGCGCTCGTCAGCGCGGGGTGGTCGATCTGCGATATGGCGATGGTCTGGTCGTGTACCAGACCCACCGCGACGTGGTGCTAGTGGAGACGACGATCGACGATACGGGCTTCACTCCCGTGCACTACACAAGCGCCGCCGCGAAGATCACAGATTGGCTCAGCGAGCACGCTCGCAGTGCTCTGCCCCATGCGGTCGTTTCCTTCGATCCGCGGGATGTGCTCGACGGCGAGGACACAGCGGCGCTGCTCAAGGGGCTGGGGATCACGCCCACCAAGGAGCTACTCGAGCTGGAGCGGGCGCTGGGCGGCATTCAGATCGGAGAGCGGGCTCGCGGCACTCGCCTCGGCCTCTTTCGAATGCTGCGCGACGTCGCGGAGCGCGGAGGTCCGTATGCACTGACAGAGGGTCGGGTGGACTTTGGGGTTGTGGGCGACGCACGGATCCTCGCCGACCCGCACGGGCGCCTGCACTACCTCGACGACATCGACGGCACCGACCACTTGCTCGCCGAGGACGTCGCGCACTACCTGGAGCGGCAGTTTCGCGGTGGCGCGGGCCTCGAACCTCGGGCAGGCGTGGATTTCGTCGTCCACGCCTTCGTCGGCGCGAGGGTAGCCGAGGCGGTGGGGGCGGAGTCGGTTCCCGAGCTCAGCGATGCCGCGCGCCGGTTTTGGACGAACGGCAAGATCTTGATCGACGAGCGCCCCGGCCGTGAAGGAGCGTTGCTCACCTCGGTGCTTGGCGCATCGGCCGAGACGTTGGCGCCCGCCGTTGCGGCGCTGCGCGATGTCGAGGCTCGGGTAGTGGCCCTTGACGCTGAGGTCCGCGAGCGCCTTCGGTCGACGAGCCTCGAGGTCGACGAATGATTCGCGTGCTCAGCCGTCACCAACAGCGCTGGCATTTCAGGCGGAAGCTAGCAGCTTCCGCGACGGCGTCACGGGCTTTCGCACGTGGCCGAGAGCCATCGCAGCGGTTCCACGCTAACGACGTCGTGCTCGCTGTGTGCATGACTCCATGGCCGCCGAAAAGGGCGATGCCGCCGCCCACAATGCAGCGAGAGCACGTTCGATCCGTTGGACCTTGTTCTGGGACCGCACGGGGTCGACGGCACCAAGACAATCGACGCTCGGTGAATCACGCGGTGGGTCACAAGTGCGCGGCCCCGTCGGGGATGCTGTTGCCGTGCGGCGGGCCAAGAAGGCTTTTAGGTCCGTCGCGAAGTGAGGCATCCACGGGCGCCGAACGTTAGGTCCTCTGAGCGGCCCGAGCCGCGCGGCACAAGACCGTCCAGGAGGACACAGTGGCCAGCTTCGATGATGTTCAGATCCAAGGCGGTGGGCTCACCGTCGACAACGCCAGCGGCGAGACCGTTGGCGAGCTTCGCTCCAATCCTTCCGAAGCGCTGGAGGACTACCCCTCGGAGGCGCGCTTCTTTGGTGAACTGTCGCTATCGCGGCCGGACCACGACAAGCCCTCGGTGCGGGCAAGTGCGCTCGATGGCAGCGTCAACCTGGGCGTGCGGAACAAGCTCGACGGGCTCCTGCGGCTCTACAGCGATAGCTCGATGACCTACGCCACGATCAGGATGCTCGGCTCGGCCCTGCTTCTGAACGTGAGCGAGGTGAAGGTCTCGCAGATCTTCGAGTGTTTGTACCTGAAGAGTCGCAGCGTATCCCTCTCCGATCCCGCGGGGACGATTCGTGCTCTATGGGACGGGGTGGCCGGCAAAGGTCAGGTCTCCGACGCCGCGGGCACGCTGCGCTACGAGGTCGACAGTGCCACGGGCCGAGCACGCGCGTTCGATGCCAGCGGCACGCTCCGCCACGATTTCAACAGTGCCACCGCAAACATGAGCTTCTTCGACGCCAACGGAAACGGCACGCTGACGCTCGACGGCCAAGTGGGGGATATCGTGCTCCAAAACGCCGACTGTGCAGAGGAGTTTTCCGTGGATCCTGCGGCAGAGCTTCCGACCCCGGGCAGCGTGGTGGTGCTGGGGCCGGGCGGCCACGTGCGCGCAAGTGATGCCCCGGCCGACACTCGCGTTGCGGGCGTCGTGTCGGGGGCCGGCCGCTACCGCCCTGGCCTGCTGCTCGATCGCCAGCCCGACGATAGCGGGCGCCGAGTCCCCGTCGCATTGATGGGTAAGGTCTGTTGTCTCGTCGACGCCACCGAGCACCCCGTGCGTGCAGGCGACCTGCTGACCAGCGCCACGGCGTGCGGGCATGCGGCTCGACTTGTCGATCCCGAAGCCGCGCGAGGAGCCGTGCTCGGCAAGGCTCTGGGCGATCTTCCCTCGGGCCGCGGCATGGTGCCCGTGCTCGTCACGTTGCAGTGAGGGGAGCGTCATGAGCATCTCACTACGCGCTTGTGCTTCCTGTGTCGGCATCGCGGCCCCCATGTCGGTGCAGCGGAACTTCTTCGGGGTGCTCGGTTCGCCGCCGCGTGTCCTCAATCCCGCCCTTCCACCGCAATCGCTCTCGCTTCGTCGCCAGCTCCAATGCCTCGACAACGGGCGACACTTCAATCTCAACATCATCCGACTCGGCGGCGCCACGAGCTTCCCTGCGCCCGCGCACGCGGTGCTCCAGCGAGCCGTGATCCGGGCCCGGGAGATCTGGCAAGCCGTCGACATCACGATCGGACGTGTGCAGTGGTTCGACGACAACGTCACCGCCAACGCGGTCCTTCAGTCCAAGACGGAGGTCGAGCAGGTGATGCAGCGCCTCAGTGTCCCCAACAATGGTGTCGACTGCTTCATGGCCTTGAACATGACCTTTGCCGACGGCTTCGCTCCGGTCACGGGTCCGACACTCAAGGGCATGTCCGTCAAGGATGGTATCGCCGTCGACGGCACGCGCGGGCCTCCTCCCAACGGCCCCCTTTCCGTCGGCCGCACCCTCGCGCACGAGCTAGGCCATTACTTCGGCCTCGATCACAACGCGTTCTTCGTGGGTGACGACAACCTCATGGTGTCCGGGGGAGGCCGGACCCGGGTCCGCATCAGCAGCGGGCAAAAAAGCCACGCAATCCTGCATCCGATGATCCATGGGGCCTGCAATGACTGACCGAACCACCCCTTCCTCCGCCAACCTTGTCCGCGAGACCTACCGCAGCAGCTCGGTCGACTTGCTGCGCACACGCAGCCGTGCGCCGCAACCTCGGCTGGCCGTGACCGCCCTGCTCGGTCTGGCGCGGGTCGGAGGCGCCGAAGACCTCGGTGCAATGCGAGCGCGCGTGCCTTCCTCGATGGAACGACGGGTTCAGTTCGCGACCAACCTTCTGGCCACGCGTACGGGCGTCGAATCACCCGTGCCACTGCCGTACGACCCGCCACTGGAGCCGACGCGGACACCCCAAGAGGTCGTCGAGGCACAGCCGCTAGATCGGCGTGAGGCCGCCGCTCAATGGGCTGAGGTCGAGCGCTGGAACCCGGGGACATCTGCCCGAACCGACAACTGCTGGGCGCTTATTTGTCGGCAGACCAACCGCTGGCTCCTCGCGCCATCGTTCGACCCCAGCGGCCTATCACGTGCGATGGAGCGCGTTACGCCCACGGTGCTCGCCACCGTCGGCCGTCGCGGCATCGATGACACGAGCGTCGCCCTCGACGGCTACATGCTCCTTTACCCAAGGTCGTCGCGCGTGGGCTTCTGGACCGCAACGGGTGTGCTGGCGATGTCCGGCGAAGTGTCGCAATCACCCCGAGGAACAAACCTGTGGCTTCGAACTACACGTTCCTTTGGACCACTGCTGCACGAGCTTCGTGCCCATGTGGACGGCAGTGCATGGATCGTCGATCGTGTCATGGCGACCATGCAAGGCCCGGCCCGTTCGGCCGCGGCGCCCGAACCCGCCAGGGTGTGACGCTGCTCCGCACGCCAACAGGTGCTTCGCCTCGAGAGGAGGTCGTCGATCGGGTCGCTCAGGCCCGACCACCGAGCGCCTTGGCCTTTGCAGCCAGGCGCCGCCGCTGGTCGTCGGTCAGCTTCAGTCGCTACGCGAGGGCGCGAGGCGGGCGCGTTGGACCGTGGAGCTGCCGTCGTCCTCGCGCTCGATGTAGACGATCTCGCCGGGCCGGTCGAAGTTCATCGTGAGCGCGATGGAGGTGCGCTCCACATCTTCGGCGAGGAGCACCGCCGACTCCTCGGGACCGCTCGATAGCACCAGCGGGCCGTGGTCCTGCGGACCGTCGACGAGCACCGCGAGCAGGCGGCCATCAGCAAGGGGCTCGGCGCTGTTCATCACACTGCCCAGGTGCAGCGGCGCGCCCCCGGCATCTTCGAAGCGCCACACTTCCTGGCGAACTGGTTGGTCGAACTCGAAGAGTACGTCGAAGTACTCGGGGGCCGACGCGAACACTGTCGAGCGGCAGGATGAGCAGCTCCACGCCGTTGCAGGATCATCGTCCTCGTGCCACACGAACACCTCGAACTCATCGAGCGAGGGGTCGGTCCGCAGCATCAAGAACGACCCATCGTCGCGTTCACGGATGAGTTGCATGTCGTGGGGTACGTCGAGCGACCGAAGCGGATCGATCCTAAACCATCGCACCACTTGCGGCTCGGGAGCGGGCCGAAATGACCTCGTAGAGAGCAGCCCGTTGTCTGCCAACGAGAACTGATCGACGGCAGCTCCCGGATCCACGATCTGTTCGTCCCCGGTCCGTCGGTCGCGCACGACGAGCGGAGTCGGTCCCTCCGAATTTGCCCATGGGCGCTGGTACACGATGAAGTCTCCGTCGACGGCCCACTTCCCGCTCGCGGCCTGCTCCAGCAACGGCTCACGCGCGCCCGTGCGTGGGTCCACGCGGTCGACGGACAGCGCCGGGCTCTGGATGAAGAGCTCGCCGCCTCGGTCCTTGAGGCGCACGGAATCGTCATCGACCAAGATATCATCGACGAGCTCGCGCACCACGGGTGCAGAGCCCTCGGTATCGACCACCATGAGGCGAGCGACCGTCGCGTCATCCTCGGCATCGACGATGAACCAGTGCTCGCCGACCTGTCTCGGATAGCAGCCACTCCGCGCCACCATCGTCGGCGACGGATCGTCATAGTCGTCGAGCCACACGAGGTCGTCCTCGATGCATCCGAACAGCAGGTCTCCCTTCCACGTCAGGAACCGAGTGGACGAACCGAGCTCCGCAAGCTCTTCACCGCACTCGTCGATGACGACATTGAGGCGGACGTCCTCAGGGTCATCTGAATGCGGCGCGCGCTTGGCCGTGACGCGCACGTGGAAGTCGTCGGTGTCACCGATCCGCCTGAAGATGGTGATCTCCTCGTCGGTCCCCATCGCCACGAGCTCGAAGGGACCGTCTTGACCACACACTGGCTCGAAGCGCTCGTCGGCCCCGTCGGCATCGACGAGCCTGGGGTCTCCACACGCGACGAGCCAGCCCAAGACCAGCAACCCCGAGCACCACCAACCAACGCCGATCGACTTCATACCCTCTCACGCTAGCCAAAAGAACGCATCGCCCCAAGAGGTGAACCCCGGGGCGTAGATCCTCTCGTAGACTCCGAGGGGCATGGGTCGATCCGCCTGACCGTATCGGGAATACCAGCGGGCGCATGCCCGCCGCTTTGCGGTCAGGAGCGGGTAGATCCCCAGCTCAGTTTTCGTGCCGCGGTCGATCGATGTGCTCGGCGTTGGCCGGGCCCTGCGCGGGTGTCCTTCGAGTCGAATGATTCGCAGGTTGGTCTCGTTTCGGGCACGCGCGGGATGGCGTGTCGATTGCTTTCCAGCAATGGGCGGCGTCGGGTGCCAAGATGGTCTACGATCGTCGGATGACTTGGATTGATATTAGAACCCGATCGCTCGCCTTCGCCATTCTGGCGGGGGCATGTGCCCCTCCTGCCGAGCCTGCCACGTCGGCCGAGCCCACAACCTCAGAGGGCCCGGAAACCGGCGTGCCGTCCTCTTCCACTGGCTGGGACGATGAGTCCACCGCAGAATCCGACGATACCCCGACCGGCGATATTCGCCCTGGAATGTCGTGCACGGTCGCCACCGATTGCATCCGATTGTTCGGATTCCCAAGAGAGTGTCAGCCCTTCACGTGCAGCGAAGGTCATTGCCTTCTGACGACCCAGCCCGACGGCCAGTATTGCCAGAAAGGGACCGATACCGAAGGTATCTGCTCGGACGGCATGTGTCTCTTCCCGAGGTGCTTTCAGCATGCCGATTGCAGGGGGGACAGCTGTAGGTTGGGCTTGTGCGGGCCTGGCCATCAGTGTTTCTTCGACGATGAGGTCCCGGATGGAGAGCCAGCCGTTCCTCATGCACAGCGCGAGGGCGACTGTGCAGCGTTGATCTGCCGCGATGGACGCGAGGAGACCGAGGACGACCCTGACGATCCCGAGGACGACGACAATCCATGTACGGTCGACGTCTGTGAGGACGGCCAAACCGTACATCTGACCGTTCCGGAAAACACCCCGTGTGGGCCGGCCGGCGCGACCTGTACGGCGGATGGGGATTGCATGGTGCCCGGCGACTAGCGCTAGCGCTAGGGCAGCGAGCCCTCATGGCTGACAACAGGATCGACGGCGGAGGCTGTACTGGCTACGCAGGATCACAGCCGATCCGTTCGATCTTGTTGTGGGACAGCACGAGCGTCCCGCAAGCCAAGGGGAGGCTTTGCACCGCGTACCCTACTTGGAGCACTCGGCAGTGAACCAAGTAGCCAGTATGGGTCAGTTTCGCCGTCGGAAGTGTTGCGTCCCGGCGAACTCCACGAAAGCCTCGACTAGCCCGACCTCCCCCGCGGCCAGTGCCGCCGCGGGGCCATCGACGATGCACTGTGTGTTGTTGGCGTCCAGGCCAAACGCAAAGCTGCCCATCTGGGCCGCGATGCAATCGGACACACTTTGGGACTCAGCTAGCGTCTGTGCTAGCTCCACGGGCCCGGCGAACGCGATCGTCTCCCCATCAAGCCCGACCACAGCGCCCGAGTCGTCGATCGGGTGGCCGTTGTCCTCCTGACGAAAGCGACCCGATGCGTCGAGGCCCTCGAAGCCATAGCCGATAGGATCCATCAGCTGGTGACAACCCGAACACGAAGGATCGGACGCGTGCTGCTCATAGCGCTCACGCGTCGTGCTGGCTTCGTCGGGTTCGGGCAGGTCGCCAATATCGGGTGGCGGTGGCGGTGGTGGTTGGCAGATGAGCCTGCTACGAACCATGTAGCCTCGCTGGGTGGGCGAGGTGGCGAGAAACGTCGAATGGGTGGCCAGCACCGCGCCGAGTGAAAGGAGGCCAGTGCCCCATCCCTCGGGCTTGGGCGATGCTTGGCCTGCCTGGCCGAAGCCGTAATACGCCGCGAGGGCGCCATCGAGCTCGGAGTGATCTGCGGTTAGCAGCTCCTGGACCCCGCCGCCTTCCTCAAAGACGACGTGTTCTAGGAAGCGGTCGAGCTCGACCTGCATTGATGCTCGTATCGCCTCCGTAAAGCCCGGATAGCGGACGGGGTCCTTTTCGGTGTTGGCGAGAGCCGACAGTCCCAGCCACTGGCGATGGAACAGGTGCAGGCGGGCGCGGAGGCCGGCTCTGGGGCGTCCGGTTTCGTCGAACGCGAGCTGTCGCGCGGCCTTTAGAATGTCATCGGAGGATTGCAGTTGTCCCGATGCGGCGAGGTCGAGCAACGCCTCGTCGGGTGGCGTGCCGAGGAAGGTATAGGACAGCGCGGTTGCTACCTCGTACGGGGACAGCACGTGACCGCCCTCTCCATCAGGCTCGCCAAGCTCTGAGCGATAGATGAAGTTGGGGGACTGGAGCATGGTGGCGACCGCCCAATACGCGAACCCGTGAAAGCCTTCGTCGGGGCTGACCGCATCGTACAGATCGATGTATCGGGAGAACTCCGTGTCGGACAACGGACGTCGGTACAGTGTGTGGCCGAACGTCGACACGAGAGAGTGTGCACAATCGATGCCTCCGTCAGTAGAGCAAGGAAGCAGTTGTGCAAGGTAGACCGGCTCGCTCACTTGACTCGCGACTTGTTCGGCGGTGGTCTGTAGCGCGGCCGCGAAGCCCTCGGTCACTCGGAGCCGATCGGCGTCGTTGGTGAAGCCGCTCGCAGTGGCCGGATCTGGCGGCAGCGCGGGACCTGTCCACGCCTCGGCGTCCAAGCCAAAAGTTACGCGAACGGAGGCTTCGAGCTCGGCAGTGGTGAGCCGTCGTAGGAGCCGCGGCCCCGCGATATCGACAGCATCAGCGTCGCATAGCGGGACCCCAGGGTCCCCAGGGCCGGCCGTGCCACCACCCTCGTCGGAGTCCGTGTCGCCATCGGTGGCAGTCTCATTGCCTTCAGGGATACCGCTGTAGCACCCAGCAACGCCAAAGAGCGCCGCAAGCCCAAGCGGAAGTAGACGGTGTGCGCTCATGCCAGCACCTCTCGGATCGAAGTGTCGCCGAAGTGACCGCTGTCGGAGCCGGATACCCCCATGGCGTTGCAGATCGTACGTAGAAGGTTACGGTTCGTCGCTCCCTCGGCGTTCACTGTGACGCCGGTTCGTAGTCGGCCGCCAAGCCCACCTGCGTACGCACACACGATATTTTGGGCGTCATGGCCGGGATTGCATTCCGCCATCCACAGTACGCAAGAGTTCTCGAGCACGGTTGTGCCTGGGTCGAGAGGGTCGTCGGTGTCCAAGGCGGTCAGCAGGCGGGCGAGCTTCCCTGCATACCACTGCTGTACTACCGCGAAGTCAGCCGCAGACGCATGAGAGGTGTCGTGATGGGGGAGGCCGCCGAGGACAGGTACTACAGAGTTGCCGTCGGCGGAGTTGGCCTGGAGAGTCGCGACCCGTGTCAGGCCGCACGCAACCGCGCGGGCTAGGTTGTCGATCTGCGCGTCCATGATGTCGCTGAATAGCGATTGCTGGTATGCACCAGCTTCGTTGCCCTGTAGCGTAGGCCGTAGACTCTCCACCGACGCGAGTGGGGAGCTGTCGCACGCAACGGGGATTGGTCCGACACCTCCTCCGCCGTTGCGTAGCGCCGCGATGGCAGTGACGTGCTGGTCGATCTTCTCGACTTGTACCGAGCCCTCGGCGCGCACTCGCATTTGTGCGAGCTCCGCTTCGACGATATCGAGCGATCGATTGGTGTGGTCGGTATCGCCTTTGGGGGGCGGCGTGGGTGGTCGACGGCCATCGCCGAGTCTCCCGAAGATCTGGTCGAATGCGGTGACCGGGTTCGCGTAGTAGTCGACGGGTTCCGGGTTAAAGAAAAACGTCGATCGCCCGTAGAGCTGGTAAAACTCGATCGAGCTGGCGGGTAGTGCCCCCAGATGTAGCGATCTCACGGCGGTGGGAGCCCCGCCTTGAATGTGATCGGCAACGACCTGATCGATGGATTTTACCGTGGGATCGGGCGCCTCGTAGCTATTGATCGCGGCACCCGTAAACATGCTGCGAATCGCCATGTGGTCCCACGAATTTTCCGTGTCGAGCCCGCGCACGAAGGTCATGTTCGGGAGGTGGTCCAGCAGCGGCTCGGTGACGAGGGAGCCCACGCCCTCCGATGGCCAGAAAAATTCGTCCGCGACTCCATTGAGCATGGGGACCAAGATCAGACGCTGGGGTTTGGTTTCGCCAGCGCGAACGGGTGAGCTGTGGAGCCACGGAGCCACGGCAACGGAGGTACCCAGTCCGGCGAGCATAGTGCGACGAGTGATCAACCTAGGCATTCCCCCGCTCCTGCATGTCCATCATCAAAGAGGGGTGCCGTTCAATCGCTCACAACGGATGAAGAATTCTTCCTGAATAGATGCCTCCGCGACCGCTGCACCGCAGGCAAAGTGTCGCTTTTGATCACCTCTCGCGGGCGCGGCGTCGTTTATGGAGCTCGAGGTGATTTAGGACCGCTTCTACGGAATCGATAGCCCGCACGACTCCCCGGGCACACACCCCTCGCATTCCCAGTGCCAGTCGTCCAGCAGGACTACCGTATCCAGCAGCGCATCTTCGGTGTCGAACAGGGCGGCGGCTATCGTCAGGTGCTCGCCGGGCTCGGCGGGGCCGCGCAGCTCCATCCAGTCCGTGGCGCCGCCGATGGGGCAGTCGGACAGGTCCCTGCCTTCCACGCTACACGGCTTGCCGACCGCGCCGTCGAATCCCGTGCGAACCAAGAGCTGGTCCCCGAGGGTGTGTCGCGCCAAGAGGCTCTCAAGCCCAGAGGCATTGGCTGGCTCGCCACGGTACGTTGCGAGGTTGCCCGTAAACCGAGCACCAGAGGCCCACCACACAAACGTATCGCTCGACGGTCGTCCTATGCTCTCTGGATACTCGGCCGTCAGCAGCGCGAAACGAACAGAATAGCCGTATACGTTCGGGGGTACATCGACCTCAAAGCGAAACCATACGAGGTCGTGCACAAGGCCAGACACAGCCGCGGGCAGCGTGTCCGAACAGTCGCCCACTCCATCGCAGTCGAGGTACGGAGTTCCTCCTTCCCCGCGGTTAGATCCGGGGGAGACGACGATTGGATCGGGCAGCGTCGCGTAGTCTGGGTTTTCGTTCGCGACACTGGCGAACTGCGCGGCTCCAGGGGCGATAAACACCTCACCGCTCGTTCCGACTGACGGCAACTGGCCCGTGCTCAGCGCGAGGACCACGGTGCTGTTTTCGCTGTTCCAATAAGCGTTGCCGAACTGACGAGTGTTGCGCCACGCCGCGGGGTCGGAGCTCTCGAACACCGTACCCCCGACTCCCGTGTGGCAGGCAGCCTCGAAGGCGCGCAGCGGGTCGGCACCAATGTCACACCGCGAACCCACCGCTGGCGGTGCGCACTCGGTCGGGGGGGCGTCCGTCGTGGAGGCGGTATCCGTGCCGCCGCTACCTTGGGTTGTCGCTTCCGACGCGGTTCCGTCGCTGTCCGCTGCTGTCCCGTCGCCGTCCGTCGCGGTGCCGTCGCTGTCTGTCCCGTCGGTCGAGATCTGCGAGGCTACGACCCGCGTGCGCACGCACCCCATCGACAGCACCAGGCAGAGGGCCGCGGCATGATGGCGCGTCACCTCTTGAGTTTCGCACTGTACGCGCTTCCGGGATAGCGAGAGACGAAGCGGGCGGTTGCCTTGTCGGCCGCGTCCGTCCGCCCGAGGGCGCGGAGCGCAAGGATTTCGCCGTAGCTGGCGTCTTGGGCCAGGGCGCCCTTGTGTCCCCGCAGCGCGCGGCGAAAAGATTTCAGCGCTTGCTGAGGTCGGTTGAGCTGTAGTTGCAGCTGTCCAGCGCTCACGGCCGCTACGCGTCCGGCGCGGCTTCGCGGGGCTATCGTTGTCACGCGGGCGTACAGTCGCAGCGCTTCATCGTGCTCTCCCGCGGACCAGTGCATTCGAGCTTGACGCAGCATCGCCGCATCGTCCGGCCTGGACGCCGACTTCGCGCCGGGCTTGGCCTCTTGTATTTCAGCGGTTCGGGCGAGCGTTTCACCACCGCGCAGCGTGTTGCGCTTATGTGGCTGTATCACGTCGACGGAACCATCGTCGACACGCACCGACCAGCCTCCCACGCGGCTCTCGATCGACGCCGACGAATGTGGCGCAACGACGACCCGCGTGTCGTCTACGTCGACCCTCAGTGCGGCGTCACCCGACCGGACCTCAACGCTGCCGTCCACGAGAACCAGTGTGGCTCCCCCTGGCCAGACAAAGCGCGACTGCTCCGACACGCAGACATCGATCGCCGCTCGGTGTGCGCACATCCGGCGACGCGCGTGCAGCTCTACATCCTGGTCGAGCTGCGGCAGCGGGTTCGCGTCCGAGGCCGTACCCACGGAGCCTTCGACGATCGTCCACATCAAGGGCTCGTCAGTGGTGGGGGCAGCGTCGTTCGGCAGCGGCGGGAGCGTCCTCGTTGGCAGTGCAGGGGCGAGAGGTGCCACCGCGATGTCGCTGTCCGAAGCCTGCGAGCCGCTGTGGAGCGTGATGAACAACATGACCGCAGCGGCTGCCGCGACCGTAACCGCAGCCCCAACGAGCCATCGCCTCCGCGTACGCCCAGGCGCGCTGGACCTCGAGCCTAGGTCGGCCTCAAAGGTCGACAGTATCGCCGCCAGGGTGTGCTCATCCCCCGCCGATAGCGTCGTGTCCTCTTCTTCCTCGCTCTCGCCGAGACTCGCTATCGCATCGAGCAACGCGGACTCGGCCTGTTGAGCCTCGCCTCTCGGCTTGTACGATCGCAGCAGCGCGCGCTGCTCGGGCGTGGCCTCGCCGAGTAGATCTGCCTCCACTGCGCCGTCGTAGCGGGCGTCGTCGAGCCGAAGTATCACGTGTCCCCTCCGCCGCTGTGTTGACCAAGTCGCACGTCTCGTCGCACGGCCCGGCGCAGCTTCTCCAGCGAGGTCTTCAGCCGCGACTTTACTGTGGGGAGGGGGCTCTCGGTGATCTTGGCGATCTCAGGGACCGTGCATCCATAGGCATGACGAAGAAGCAGCGCGGTGCGCTGTGATTCCGTGAGGAGCGAGAGGTACTCGTGGAGGTCGCCTGGCAGGTCGTCGGCAAGGCTTCCTGCGCGGTCATCTTCGGCAGGGGTGTCCGCGCGCAACGAGTCATGGGTCCGACGCTGGGCCGCGCGAGCACACCAGCGTCCGATCCTCCTCACCGCGATGGTGCGGGCCCAGCCGCGAAGCGACCCGTCGCCCCGATACGAGCCGGCCACGCGCAAGATCTCCAGCACCGCGAGCTGTGTTGCGTCCTGGGCGTCCCCCTCGTGTCGCGTCATGCGGCGGGCGATGGTACGGGCGATTGGCATCACGGCTCGGGCCAGTCTCTCGGCGGCATCACGATCACCGCCGGCAACTTTGCGGCAAAGTTCCCGCGCGTCGGCCAGGGCTTGTGGACCCGTGGCCGACGGATCTGGAGTCAGTTTGGCAGCCCCCACAACAAGGTGTCAGTCGTCCCTATTCGATCTGCCTGTGGCAGTCGCAGGTCGGTTTCGGATGAAGAAAAGTCGTGCCCCTAGTCCCACCGTCGCCGAGACGGACACGCCGGGGCTTTGCGCCAGCGCCTGCGGCCCCTCCGAGGTTTCCACGACGAGGTCGATGTCCAGCGGCCAGCCGCGAGCCGTCGCGCGCGTGTACACGAACATGGTTCGGGACAACCCAACCCGTAGGTCCACCGCAGCCCCGAGGCCCAGTCGCGGCGTCCAACCTGGTGCGCTTGTGTACCCTGGTGCCGCACCCGACCAGCCGACGGCCTCGGCCGTGAGCACACCCAGGAACGCGATGCGGATCCGTGCATCGGCCCGTAGCCGTACGCCCGCACCGAGGTTGATCGGCACCCGCTGGACCGCGACGCCGCCCTCTCGCTGGGGCGGGATCCAGGCCACGCTCAGCTCAGCGATCGCATGCTCGTTGAGGCGCAAGCCAGCGCCGAGCTCAACGCCGTGGTGCCATCGGATCTGGCGCGCGAACGTATCGCCGCGATAGCCAGCGCGCAGATCCCAGACCGCAAAAGGCAGCTCGGAGCGCGCGGGCATGGGTTCTTGAGTCGGCGACGAAGGGGCAGGTGGGGAGTCCGCGCCCGACCGAACCACTCCACGCACCACGATACCGAGCTCCTCAATGAGCAACCCTGGGTCGCCCGAGTTAGGGAGAATACGCGACGACGGCGTGTTGTCGCCGGGTAGCCAAATGTGGATCTGCAGGTCACCCTCCTGGCGCGTGAGCCAGACTCGGGTCGTCGTGCCCTTGGTGAGCACTGGTGGACTTGTCCCGGGGTGAACGTCGAGTGTTAGTCCTGTGTCCGCGAGGTAGGCCGTGAGAGCCTCCTCCACTTCGACGATCTTCAAGCCTGTTGCGGCCGGGTCGAACGTGACTTCGATGGTTGGCGACGCGGAGCTGCGATCGGAGGGAGCCGCTCCGTTCGCGTCCTCGCCCGCAGAACTTCCTATGACGAAGGGCGCCACGATCGCTGGCGCCGATGCGCTCGCTACGTCGCAGTACAGCGTGCCGACGACCGCGATTGCGATCGTCGCACAATCGCCGCGGCGCCGGCTGTTGTGTCGTGTGGTTCCCAAGCCCGTCGTGAGGTTGCCGCAAGCGGGTACTCATGAGCAACCAGCGGGCCGACACCGCTCCCTCGCACCGCTGTGGTGTCCTGACCTCGGGTATCCGCTGACCGATCGTTTGGTCATGGCTGACCGCAGAAATTGCGCCCGGGAGACAGCCGTCGATAGAGACTTCGCCCACGCACGCCCTGACCTCTTCGCGCTGTGCCCGATGGGAGTCCCGCGAGGGCTGTGTTTTCGAGCGGCTCGAGTGTTGAGGTCCGAGCCGATTGACAAGTGTTCAATATCGAAGTGTCGGCCTCTGTCGACGCAAACTGAGCCGATGTTTGTATGACTTAAACTTGCGGAATATTCACAGTGGTGATGCTATGGTGCGCTTCATGGAAGCGCTCTATCGCGGAAGTCAGCTTCTGGCGAAGTGTCGCGCTCTGGACTTGGAAGTCCTTGCGGAAGAGGTGTACGATCGCGTTCGCTCTGAAACTCGTGATGTCATGCAAACGGCGACGCGAGGGGCGTGGCTGCCTGTATATATAGACGTCGACCTCACGGCGGTGATTTTCGACGTAATGGGCGAAGAGGGAGCACGCCGAGTCTGTTGTCGCTCGATCGTAGAGAGTCTCAACGGTCCTCTGCTCGGTCCGCTCGCGGAGGGAACTATGCGGCTCTTTGGAATATCACCTCGGCACTTCTTTCGGATGGTGCCACGAGGGTGGCGTCAGGTGTATCGCAACGCAGGGCGTGTAGAGTGCACCGAAGGTGAGGGGAACTCTTTGGAGATGAGTTACTTCGAGCTTCCCGAGTCGTTCTTCGGCCGCGGCTACCTTGAGGGCATCGCGGGTGGCCTCGAAGGCTTGCTGGCGTTTCAGAAGATCCCAGGAAAGGTGCAGCTCACCGTGCGGGACGAGCAACGACGAAGCGCATGCATGGGTGTTCAATGGAGCCGCACCTAGTGTCCTGAGTCAGCAATCCGCTACATAAATAACGCCGCCCCCGCGTCCCCGAATCTTCGTTGCTCGTCAGTCA
>WURV02147678.1:0-18037 GCA_011762755.2 Epimenia babai | reverse complement strand
AAATTGCACGTCTATAGTAGTATAGTTCTATAGACTATAGTTCTGCATGTATCGGGAATGTTACATCTATTACGGATATTTATTGGATATAATTATTATAATTTCCACATTTTGTTATGAGATCTGGTACTGTGTGGTATTTAAATCGATCAAGGTATATACGATTGTGCATACGTTTTTGGCAATCTGGATCTCCATAACTAGACCCTAGCCCAAATCAAATGTTAAATAATTAATAATAAATATATAAAAGAATACTTTTGTCTTTAATTTTTTTTCGTATTTTACGATTAATGTTTTATGTACAGTACAAGGGGGCATAATAATAAAAACAGTGCTTCCGCGTTGAGTCTGCGACTCTGCGCCTCTGTAAGTGGAGGAAACAGTCTTGTTGATGATGATATAACCTATTTATTATATTACGTTTTTGAGAATCTCACCGATTTCAAGTTTATATGGGGGGTTGAGGGTATGATCTCAAAGTCGTAATAACTGCTATTTACTTAGACTCACGTGTACCTCACTCAGGTATGCCCGCACCATGATGATGAAGCATTCGTACGTTTTCTCATTGTTTCTGTTTGTTGCTCTCTGCCTCAGCTTTACCACTTTATTTATTGGCCTCAATAATACGATCAGATATGGTGAGTGATCATTGATACTGTCTGTAACTCTAACTCTAATCCAAAAATTATATACATGGTGATTCATGATTATGTACCCACTTTTGTAATGAGAAATTATATTACTATAAACGTCGCTTATATGGTGTAGGCAAGTACTCATGTTTTATTACGCCATGTTCTTAGTGCAGTTCTACGACCTTTCTTATTGTTTCTCGACGTGTTTAGTGAATGATTTTAACGCATGATGAGACATTCTCGTTATAGATTTATAATTACAGCCCAATAAATATCAACCCAAACATTGATGAATGCTATTCTTAGGATGTTGATAACTAAATCTACCACAACTATTTTCATATGAAAATTATCATGGTAGCTTTCATTATTAACATCCCAAGAACAGCATGTTTCGTCATGTGTGTATACCGTTTATTGAATATCAGGAGTGAATCACGCAGAAGTATGGATTAAGCCGATACAAATTATGAATTCCTCTCCTGATATCAACTCGTACCTTATCGATACGACTAGGGTAATGTAGGCATACAGTGGTAAGCCTACCAATCGTAGGCTCCTAACATAATCAAATTTCCCATGAGCTCATAAATTCCACCTACATAAGTGTATAGGATACATTGACCAATTACAAGGATCAATGGCGTAAACAAAGCTGTTAATAATGGGAACCACCCACTCAGGATGGACATGCTCATTTGTTAGCAAACTCTTAAGTCAATACCCGGAACGCTGTCATGTGCCTACAATTTGAATATAAACGTGTAAATCGGAAAGTTTTCATTGTCGCCGGGATTTCCCCTCGCTTGATAAATCCACACAAAGAAAAAATACCACGTAATCACATTTTATTATGTCTCAGCGGAATGCTTGATCCTCATGTGATTCATCTGACATTTTCATGTATATATGTGAAAACAAGGTTCGTCAACTTAATTTTTGACAAATGATGTCTTATTGCTATCTAACCATCTTTCGACAGCCCAGCAAGTTGAAGGGCATGGCCGAAATTAGGGCATTGGACGATATGTGTTTTTAATTTATACAGTTATTATGAATAGAAAGGCTTCATAAGTGAACTTAGAGCAGCTATCTCTCTGTATTCCTATAACCGAGCCAATGTGAATATTTTTCTATGACATCGAAATACCAACATTACTAGAGTTGACTCATGCCAGTATACCTTATTTATTGTCTATATATTTCAAACACCTAGTGGGTTTTCTGCAGTACATTTACCTTACTTCAAGGTTGCAAACATCGTCTTTTATGTCTTTCTTTAATTTTAGAGGGGCGCACGGACCATGACCCATCATCTGATGGGACAGACTACGAAGACTTCCGAGGGGTGGGTCGACCTATTGATCTGGGTCATCAGCATGATGGTCAGTACTTACTGTCAATTCCAGCATTTGAAATGTTCCTATCTCATCTTGTGATAGGAGGGATACATATATTAACACATGCGTATGTACGTATACTTCATCAGATATAATTTACATAGCTTTTCTTATTATTATTATTATTATACATTATTATGGTTAACCGGTTAACGCGGCAACCAGCATGTCTATATTAATTTTGGTCATAAGAAGAAGCAATTAAGCATCTGTATTCAGGAGTCAGTGTCTGATGTTGAGGTAACGTTTGGATCAGGTCAATGTGAGGCGTGTTGCTTGTGGAACTTCTGCTTTGTATGTTTACTCATTCTCAATTGTAATGTGTGTTTTGTTTAGTGTTCAGCTAAGAACAGTCAGTTAAGACAGTGTATTTTTCTGTTTTGTGTTCAGCTGAGGACAACAGTCCATTTAGACTGTATTGTTGTGTTTCGTGTTCACATGAGGAAAACAGTCCATTTAGACAGTGTAGTGTTATGTTTTGTGTTCAGCTGAGGACAACAGTCCATTTAGACAGTGTATTGTTGTGATTTGTGGTCAGCTAAGAACAGTCGGTTAAGACAGTGTATTTGCTTTTTATGTTAAGTTGAGGACAACAGTCTATCAAGACGGTGTATTGTTCTGTTTTATGTACAGCTGAGGACAATAGTCTATTGAGACGGTGTATTGTTCTGTTTTATGTACAGCTGAGGACAATAGTCTATCGAGACGGTTGTACCACAGCGTACGTGTTCTCGGTTGGATAATGACATCTCCCAAAAATCTCGAAAAGAAGGCGACGGCCGTCAAGAACACATGGGCTCCCAAATTTAATCATCACCTGTTCTTCAGTAGCGAGACGAACGAAACGTTCCCAACGATCGGTTTGAACGTCGCCGAAGGTCGCCAACATCTCACCGCGAAAACAATGAAAGGATTTAAATACGTACACGATCATTTCCTGGAGGAAGCCGATTGGTTTATGAAAGCGGATGATGACACTTACGTCATCGTAGAAAACCTCCGGTATTTCCTTTCACATTTTGACCCGCAAGAGCCGATATATTTCGGCTTTCATTTCCGACCGTTCACCAAGCAAGGTTATATGAGCGGAGGTGCCGGCTACGTTTTGAGTAACAAAGCCTTGCGTATGCTCGTTAAATCGGGTATTTCCAACTCATCCAATTGTCGACAAGATGGCGGAGCGGAAGATGCAGAGATCGGTCGATGTTTGTACAAGATCGGGATAAAGGCAGGCTCATCGGTGGATAAGTACGGACGGGAGACGTTCCATCCATTCAAACCTATCGCCCACATGGAGGGTCATTACCCCGACTGGTACTACAAATACGCTTACAACAAAGTACAAAAGGTCAGTTCTGTTATTACATAATTATCGATGGTTCGGATTACTGTCCCGCACTGTTTCAGAGCCTGATGTGTTGATCCATGATCAATTTTTCAAGGCCCTGAGTGTTGCAGTTATCCATTTTTCAGGGACTGGAGTGCTGCGATGAGTCATGTTTTAGCCCTTCAAGTGTTGTAGCGATCCAGGTTGACCTTGAATGCTGCATGACCTTGAATACTGCAATTTTCCATCTTTGCGGGCCTCAAATGTTACATTTTACCGTGATTCACCTTCCAGGGTCTGCACCGTAGCAGGTATTTTTGTTTCAGGGCCTAGGATGCTGCAGTGACTACAGCATTACATTCCACTACATACCTCCCGCTGACATGTACCTCTTGCATTACCTGATCTACCACTTGCGACCTTACGGTGTCAACGTGATGCCACCTTCATCTGCCATGTTCAACCAACCCATTTCTCCTCAACCCACTCGGTTGTCTAATTAAGTTAAGATAATAAATTAATTATTTGAATATGTCTCTTTATTTTTGTTCCTTATATTCCCCTAGCTTTCAGTGTCATCTGTTCTCCTAGCTTTCAGTTTCATCTGTTCTTCTAGCTTTCAGTTTCATCTAGTCTCGTAGCTTTCACTACCATCTATTCTCGTAGCTTTCACTTTCATCTGTTCTCCTAGCTTTCACTTTCATCTGTTCTCCTAGCTTTCACTTTCATCTTTAACTTTATAAGACACCCTGCCTGTATATTCACTTTATCTAATACGTAGTGGTAGACTGTGTCAGTCTTAATGGAGATTTGAAAACAATGAATATTTTCTTCGTGCCAAAATTTAACCATTTCTTACAAACCTACTGTATTGTTGTTAACTTGGTTGAATACGGATGGAATTTCATCATTCAATGATAAAAACTTGTGGTGTCTTATCGTCATTTAATAAGGAATATGATTGCAAGAATTTCTACTCAAAGTTGTCATTTCAAATGGAATAATAAATTAATTACTATCATAGATTTATGTCTATAAATTTACACTGTTTGAGCTTTAAACGCTATTTTTTGTTTTATATTTTGAATTTAGTTTATTGTTCTATGCAATATAAAAAATAATATTTATTCCTATGCATACTTGAATTAGGGCGGTTATTGTTGTGGTCAGATTGTTTGACTTCAATCCAGATGACCCCGGATTGACTCCCAGTCTTACTCGTACACGACTTGCGGTGTTTTTCAGTGCAAAATCATTTCAAACCCCGTCTGCTCATGGTGCTCTGGTTAATCCTTGCAGTCTAAGGGCTTCTCATGTGGCTCCGTGTATGACTTTCTCTGGATGGTCTCTATGGGTGGTTGTCTGACTGTCCATGGATGGTCTCTATGTGTTGCTCTCTGACTCTCTCTGTATGGTCTTTATGGGTGGCTGTGTGACTCTCTCTGGATGGTCTCTATGGGTGGTTGTCTGACTCTCTCTGGATGGTCTCTATGTGTGGCTGTCTGACTGTCTCTGGATGGTCTTTATGGGTGGCTGTGTGACTTTCTCTGGATGGTCTCTATGTATGGCTCTCTGACTCTCTCTGGATGGTCTTTATTGGTGCCTGTGTGACTCTCTCTGGATGGTCTCTATGGGTGGTTGTCCGACTCTCTCTGGATGGTCTCTATGGGTGGCTGTCTGACTGTCTCTGGATGGTCTCTATGTGTGGCTCTCTGACTCTCTCTGGATGGTCTCTATGGGTGGCTGTCTGACTTTCTCTGGATGGTCTCTATGTGTTGCTCTCTGACTCTCTCTGTATGGTCTCTATGGGTGGCTCTGTGACTCTCTCTGGATGGTCTCTATGGGTAGCTCTCTGGATAGTCTCTATGTGTGGCTCTCTGACTCTTTCTAGAAGGTCTTTATAGGTGACTGTCCGACTCTCTGGATGGTCTCTATGTGTGGCTCTCTGACTCTCTCTGTATGGTCTCTATGTGTGGCTCTTTGACTCTCTCTGTATGGTCTCTATGGGTGGCTCTGTGACTCTCTCTGTATGGTCTCTATGGGTGGCTCTCTGACTCTCTCTGTATGGTCTCTATGGGTGGCTCTCTGACTCTTTCTAGAAGGTCTCTATGGGTGACTGTCCGACTCTCTGGATGGTCTCTATGGGTGGCTGACTTTCTCTGGATAGTCTCTGTGGGGCTTACCTCCCCTCCCTTTCGTCATCTCATTGTAAATAATCATCAGGTATCATAGATATAATTATGTGTATGATATATGTAGGTCATCTTTAGGCTTTAGGAACCAATAGTGTAAAAAGACAACGGTCAACTGCACCGTCTAAATCTTACCCCGCGTGTTTCCCACTGCTTTTTCATAGATGTTTCCATATATTTTAATTCTATTTTTATCCCTATTCATCGTGCATGCAATTGATCTGACATCCCACCTGTAAGGTGTGACAGAGAGTTTACTATCGTTACATTATAAATTCAGCCTTTATCATATATTATGATGTTTATGTGCGTGTGCATTGTCTTTTATTCTAATCGTTCATAGGATTGGAATTGCGATTTGCATTCATTTGTTTTAAAGACAGAAAGAATAATATTTTAGACTAATGAATACCATGATGGCACATGCTTTGGCATATAAATAATGTACTTTCCCCCTACGACATAAAGTACTTATCAACTTGCCTTCCCACCGCATATAATGTACTTATTAACTTACCTCCCCACTGCATATAATATATTTATCAACTTGCCTCCCCACTGCATTTAATATATTTATCAACTTACCTTCCCACTGCATATAATATATATATATATCAACTTACCTCCCCACTGCATATAATATATTTATCAACTTGCCTCCCCACTGCATATAATATATTTATCAACTTGCCTCCCCACTGCATATAATATCTTTATCAACTTACCTGCCCACTTCATACAATATATTTATCAACTTGCCTCCCCACTGCATATAATATATTTATCAACTTACCTCCCCACTGCATATAATGTACTTATTAACTTACCTCCCCACTGCATATAATGTACTTATTAACTTACCTCCCCTTTGCATATAATGTACTTATTAACTTACCTCCCCACTGCATATAATGTACTTATCAATTTGCCCTGCCACCGCATATAATGCCTCTATCAACTTGCCTTCCCACTGTATATAATGTATTTATCAACTTACCTCCCCGCCGCATGTGTATTTATCAATTTTCTTCTCTACAACATATATTTATTAACTGTTTTTCCTGCAACAAATAATAATTATATTTATCTACTTTTTCCCTACCACATATAATTTATTTATCAACTTGCCTCCCCACTGCATATGCATTTATCTATTTTCTTCCCTACACTTATATTTCTTAACTGTTTTTCCTGCAACAAATACTATATTTATCTACTTCTTGTCTACCATATATAACGTATTTATCAACTATATTCCTCACCACCACACAGTGAGTTATCGATGATTTCACAGAGTTTCTTAAAAGATTATTATTGGAGTGGGTTATTGTTTATTTCACGATTTTCTAAGGAGACAGTCAGCATGGTAATATTGAGGGTACTTTAATACGTACTATGAACAACTTTGATATCCCACCTTGAAACAAACGGTGTAATATTAACCAAGAGTTTTTCTATAGATCTTTCTAGAGGGGCGTAGTTAGTCTAACTAGTAAACGATAAAGGATAAAACCCTTTAAGTAGACTAACTAACACGATGTTTCACCTGGAGGCCGTGAACGCAGTGATTAGATTGTTAGAATTTAGCCCCGATGACCCTTAATGATTCCCCGTCTGACCAGCCTACAACCTGTCATTTTATGGACACAAACATGCTTTAAACTGTGTCTGAGTGGCCCCAGTGTAGGGGGCATTCCTAAATGGTCGCTCAAACGCTTTGCAATCTCGTCATCTCATTGCAAAAAATTATCAGGTGTCACAGATCTGTGACACGTCGGTTACCTTGTTGGCGTGCGTTTGGTACCAGTGGCGCGAATGGACAGCTACCTGTCCGGATGTAGTAGTTTTGATTGCAGTGTTCTACCCTCCCTCATTACCGACACCATTGATTGTCGATAACTGTCACTAAACGTTATAAATTATAAATTTTTTGTTAAATGACTATATCAGTACTGTCTCACTGTATTTATGCAATTTCTCTGTGATATTTAAGCATTTACAGAAATCCTATTGCGAAATCCATTTTCCTTACTGTTTTTCGATACATATTTATTTTCATATTAGAGATATATAAAAAAGATATATAGGTTTTTCTTTACATATTCTAAATATATTGAAAAATATCCATTAATTATGCTGCGGAAAGGTATGTTAATCGGTTTTTTCATTAACATATCATGGTATCAACGACATTTTGATATGCCTAAAATGTATATCAACAGGGTTATTTTATTAAAAGGTTTATTAATAACAAGACGATTTTCTTGAAAGGTGACACTAATACGTTTATTGTTAATATTTTCACAAATTTTTATAATGTGTATAATTTTCTCGATATAAAACACCTGCAAGTGAACGTGTTTTGTATAACCATCGCATGGAAGACAATTCTTCCAGAAAATGGTTTGTTACATTTATGTAGCTATAAGATTTAGACACATGGAGGATGATTCCAAATCTTTTATAGGGATTCAATCATGACTTATGAATAACCATGTAGACGCTAAGTTAAAACTGAGTTTCGCCACTTGTGCCAAAGACAACGGCAAAATAATAGGTCTGGTGATCTACTAATTGAGTTATAAAGGCAGAGATCTAGCCAAAAATTTGTTCTGTAGTCATTCCTGAACCACTGTAGCTACTTTACGGTAATTTTACCGTGAGTAGGCCGTTCAATTTTTACCTCTGATCATTGACGGGTAAATTTTGTATATTGGTGGCCTGATTAATATTATAAATCTTACTGTGTTTTCAAGATGATGATGATTATCGAAAAACATAAGGAAACTCTGCCCTGGGAGCTCTGTTGGTGGGATTTGGTCCCTAACAAGGACAAAAATTTGTCTTTCTTTATATTTGCAAAATCAACATACCATACATGAAACGGTTTACTTACACCATACGATACGCGTGTGAAATTATACATGTACCATCCCAGTGCTTTATTTGATGTTTTATTTATATATATGGTTCACTTTTGCACCAATAAAAGAGCATATTCATGTGGGTCTTGGCATTTTTTATTTGAATATATTAAACACAATACAGTATCTTGTGGTTGGATTGTCGGAATTGGATGCGACTTGACTCAGGTTCAACGCCTCTATCTGGACAACCGCTTGTATGTTAATGCCAAAGAAGGGTCTAGCTAACCCGTACAACCCGTGTAAGCAATGCCTTTCCCCCACGTGTGATGGCTGTGTTTTGGGTATGGACTATTGGTGTCACTTTCTCAACTTGTCGCATAAGGGAGGCATCCAAAATTATTTTATCCTGATCATCCACTGAGCCAGTTATCGAAGCATTCCCACTGTATGCTCCACCAAATAACAACCTTAGTTCGGTGACGTTGGATAATTAAATGATGACTAACTTGCAGCCCTGAACATGGGGAAGAAGAAACAAACTATTAACTCTGATAGACTTCTCGCACATTCACATTACGTATGCTTTAAACTACATGCATCAGTGTGTGTGCTGCGTAATTTGAATGTCACGCATTTTTGTCTCACCAGAGGATATTTTTAAGAATGTAAAAGGTTAGGTTTTGGGACTACTTTATGAGTGGTTGTTGTCAAATAGTATCATTCATTTAGTTAGTAGAAACACAAAGCGGCGACCTAACATTCTACAATATTGCGTCTCCTTCCCACATCCAGGATTGTAAAGGTATTTAACTGATGGAGTTTTTTTGATATTCTTCAATAGTTCACCTTATTATTTTATTAACGTGGCTTCATATTATGCAAACTTAAGGCGATGTACATGCATGATGGCCACAACCTATGTACACGGGTACGAAAAAAAATTCTTGTACCATGAATATTTTGCATCATCACTCTTTATATTAACGAGACGCGGAGGTCTTTTAGGATGCTCTGTACACACAGCGATTGGTTAACAGCGTAACACTGACATACAGTATCAATACGGGATTGTCTTGTAATTAAGCGGATACGCAATAAAGTTCTACACACAAGACCAACGTTTTCATCAATAGGAGTGAATGTCATTCACTTACAATATTGTCTCATGCGGTGCCCCTTATGAAATTTCACAATGACTCAAATACAAGGAGATAGTTCAATGGTTAGGAGTGTTGGATTCACAACTGACCACCCGTCAGCTTTTTTGCAATGGTCCTAACCCAAAATGTAATTTATTCCAGATTGCTGGAGTAAATTCGTCTCTAAAATGCGTAGACACTTGATCATCTTTCCCAGGTGATATGCGAGTGTTGAAGGTATTGTATTTGCGCTCAATAACTGCCATAAAAATTCTTTGTAAACCATATCTGAGTGCCTTTATTTGCTGTTAAGTCGTGGTCTTTAAATGTTGTATTTAATCTTTTTTTACAAATCCGATGATTAACAAGTTAGTGGTGCAGCGGTCATAACAAGCACAAACAATAGACAACATCACAAGATGCATCTAATAAGCATTTTTATTACAAATAAACATACATAACAAATAAATTTGCTTCAAAACATATCACATGTACAAAAGGTGAGCAACATACTATTAGTAATAATAAAGCTACAATGAACATTATGCAGAATATCCAGTATTTCACAATGGAAAATACCCAATATTTCAAGATGATCGAAAATGACCAGAATTTCAAGATAATGGAAACTACCCAATATTTCAAGATGATCGAAAATGACCAGAATTTCAAGATTATGGAAAATACCCAATATTTCAAGATGATCGAAAATGACCAGAATTTCAAGATTATGGAAAATACCCAATATTTCAAGATAATGGAAAATACCCCGAATTTCCTGACTTCCAAATAATTATTTCGAACACAGTTAAAGTACCGATTTGTTAATGCTACGTTGTCATTAAAAATTGGTTTGATAAAATTAATAGCAACAATATAATCAAATATATATTGCACTAAAACATTTGTTCTTTAAACAGTTATTATAATTTCATTCCGAAATCTTGATTCAAATTCTCCACTATGACAATAAGTGACTTTTAAGAATCTAAAATATATGAAAAAATTACATTTATTCATAATTATTTCAGAACATATACGAGTCTATTTAAAATCATTATTGGTCAATTTTCGAGATTACTGGTTACATTATTTTCCATGCAATATTTTAGTATTAGTTTATTCATACTAACCCTTTAATCAACAATGCAACTAATTCAAAAATAACCCATAGATAACGAGATAAAAATAAAAAAGATAATTTAATTACCTGGAAATTGACATGGACAAGTTCGCCATATTATCATAAATGATCATTAATCTAGTATTTCTAGTTATTCATAGTAACCGTGAATTTGTAAAGTGTCTTCGATAGCCACGTGTTAAAAGAGCACTATAACTCAAAAAAATTTCATTTCATAATTGTACAAGTACAGCGAATTATTCAAGAATAGCAGACTGGTAATCAGATGCGTAGAGGGAGAATCAAAAACTATAAAAAGCATGCACAACACATATATATACCTCATTTCTAAGCCTCTAGGGCAGCTTGCCAAATGATGGCTCACAACAAATCCGGGAATTCAAACTCGAATTAGTTCCAGCAATCTCCCGCAAATTTCACTTCTCGAGTAAATGTGAATTGGTACTGCCACGAATAATTTTCACCGTTACTTAGTAACTAAGTAGCTAAGTTAACCATAGCGAAGAAATGAATCTACTTGCCCAAAGATACAACGGACATGTACTCCTGGTATCGCCAGGGACTCAAACAGTCTACCCTCTGATTTCTATTCCGGCGCTGTACCAACTGAGCTTTCCCTTCGTCGGGATCGAGTGCCCGGTTGAGATTCTTACTCCCACGAAGCGGGCATGAAACGACACTTTTATAGAAAAACAATTAAAATAGCAAAGAACAAATACAAATGGAGATAGTATAAACATGAACTATACAATGACTAGTAACCATGTAAAGTCTGGTAACCATAGAATGAGTAGTAATCGTAAGCAATGAGTAATCATAAGCAAGGCCAATAACTATCAAATAACCAACGTCAATCCGGGAAGCCGGTGTGGTTCTCCGAATAACCGGAGAGAAATGCACAGGAAAAACCTTTACCTATAACTGACGGGGGCCATCAGAGGTAAAGGTTTTTTTCTGCACATTTCTCTCCAATTATACAATAACCGCCTGTTCGTGGATTCTAAATACAGATATGGCCAAATGGGACTTTGAACATAATCTCAAATAAGGCCAAATGGGACTTTGATTAGAAAAGACGATAAGGTCCCGTTCTGCCAACTTGGCCATTGCGTATTTGTGACTAGTAAATTAACTCCCAGAATAGACTTCATAACAGTCACATGAAATGAGGTAATTAATAACAATGAGAAAATGATGAAAAAATGGGGGTGCTGTCTGCGCTACTTGATGAAAGGTATTAATGGCAGTCACACTCACAATAACTGATAAACTCATTATATGGGTACTAAGATAATAGTTTATCTTAATATAACAGCACAGCGCTTCAATACAAATGTTTTCTAATTTTCCTAGCTCAAGAATCTCGCTCATTGCAATAACAAATTTCTACGAAAGGCTTAGAATAGATTTCACTCTGTCCTGCATTCGAGCCGCGCATTCTAACCTTGTGAGCTGACAATATTATGGCATATATTGTATCTTTGACACCACACAGATCTCCTCTTCCTATCATTATTGTGCATGTATACAATATGTAGCAATAGGCCGGGAATACTCGGCTGTCTGGACCATCGTTGGTCCTTTACGAAGTTAGCCGATGCGGTAAATATGACGAATGGATGAGCCTCATTGGTAAAGGAAGGAAACACCACCGCAGTGAAAAACCCACCGAGTTTGGGCCGACAGTAGACATTACTCTGTTCATGCCAGCGAGTATGCATGTGAGCCATCAGTATTGAATGTTATATTTTAGTGTTGAATGGGATACTTCAGTGTTGAATGTGATACTTTAGTGTTGAATGTGATACTTTAGTGTTTATCACAATACTCCAAAGTTCATTGCGATACTTCAGTGTTCAATATAATATTTAGTGTCCAATATGATATTTGAGTGTTCAATATGATACTTTAGTTTTCAATGTGATACCTTAGTGTTCAATTGTGATACTTTAGTTTTCAATGTGATACTTTAGTGTTCAATGTGATACTTTAGTGTTCAATGTGATACTTTAGTGTTCAATGTGATACTTTAGTGTTCGATGTGATACTTTAGTGTTCAATGTGATACTTTAGTGTTCAATGTGATACTTAATACAAACACAGTCTATAAATAGGAAGTAAAATTTTCCTCGAAAATATGCCACCAAAATACCCATACCACATAAAATGTATAAAGTCATTAATTTGTTATTTGGAGTACCAAAGATGCAGAAAACACCACTGATGAAATTGTGCCATGTAAATGATATATGCTTAACTAAACTACCGGTAGATTAAACACTAATACACTAATAAATAGTAATAAAGCATAAACAAAAACAAAAGGTAGCTGAAAACTTGCTGTATCATACCACGATCTGTCACAAGGCACTGCACATAAATAATGGATAAATTACCACAATAAAAACTAATTGAGGTTCTACAATTGTACCGTTATAGCAGTTAACTAGCTTGGATATCACAATAAAAGCGTACGATGGAAATACGATTCGCTATTTATAAATAAAACTCAGAGTTCGACGCGTACAGTGGTATTAAAATACGCGCCTAACGTCGGACATTTGTATAAATATTTGGCCACGGCGAAAAACTGGCAGGTCGCGCCGAGGGTCACGAAACAATGCCAGATGGCGTGCGCGAACGGGATGATGCCGTCGCATTTGAAAAAAACCACGCCGACGATGTAGAAGCAGCCGCCGAAGGCGAGCTCGTGCAAGTCCGAGTGGTCCATCTGGGAAAAGTTTCTAGATGTTTATAATGACAATTCGCTTCTCCGTAAACATGGCTGAAGCCTGTCGGCTTGATGATAATGATAATAATAATAATGATAATAATAGAATTTATATACCACCTGAACCATCGGCAATGATGCTCTCAGGTGGTTTACAATGATAAAAATACCGGAAACCCTAAAAGTCACGATTTAAAATTGTAAAATTGTTAAAAAATTTTTGCAATTGCTAACATATTGCTAACAATTGTTTTATATATATATGCTAACATATATATATAAAACAACATAATTTCGATGCCAGTAAAATTGAATATCTGAGTATCTAACGATGTATGCAATTATAATCTGGAAGAAATCCATTATCCAGCCTATTATCAGCACCAAGTAATCAACTAGCTGAAGATATCTGCGGTTAAAACGAGGAACAGATTAGCTTTATTTGCCATGGCGCGGTAAACACCGAGTTTGCCCTGACAGTTGACCTACGTCCGTTCATGCCACTGGTTCCAAATGCTCCCAGACAGCCTACATACATCGCACACTCCACTACTCTGTCTTTCTTAGTAGATGGATATTCACAGTGAGATTGCGAGGCAGGAGGTCAGCGGCAGAGACAGACACCTTGCGCCATTTTGGGAACTTTTTTCCCAAAGAACACCAGAAGTTCTATCCTGGCTAGACCGTGCGTCTGGGTACTTCTGGAATTGCGTTCCAATGGTTTAACCACTACAGCACTTACGCGTTTTCATGCAACACTTGAAAGCCATGTTCTCAGTTTGGCAAATGATGTTTCATACGACCTTTTACGCCGGCCTTTTACACAAATCCCTCACAATTTTACAATCCCGATGGAACTATGCTCAAGTTATTCCGGTCTAAGTTGAACAGAGCAATTCGGGGGATGAGTCAGTCGAGTGGTAGGAATACCGAACTGGTTACCGAAAGATCGCGGGTTCAAACCCCCCAACCAGTCGGCCTTTCTGCGATGACCTTCAGCGAGTCAATCATCCCCGATTGCTGGAGTAAACTCATCTAAAAAATGGGTAGATGCATGATATTATCCTTGGCGGGGTGCCGAAGGTATTGTATATGCGCTGAATAGCTGCCAAAACACTTCATCGTAAAATTTCAAAGGTATCCCACCGCTCCGTACACATTCAAGGAATAGTTTGTTTGCTATTTAACAGATATGAGCTGGGTGAAACACGCACCCATTGACCTGAGGTGGAACCCGGACGCCATGGACAAGGTCATAGAGTGCGCAACGAGGAATAACTTAGAGAGCGAGAACACATTCAAGAAATGTGAATTGGACGACATTTTCAACAGGTTGGACCATTGACTGTGCCACATGTATTTCAATCATTCTAATTTTACATCGTCTAGAATTCCCCTGTGAGTTTTAGATTACCCCAAACATCACCTTCAAAACCATGGAAATTGTAACATAGGCTGGTCGCATGTTTGCAGCAAAATTAACAGTTAAACGTCTTAACCCTTGGCACCCTGTTGTCACAGGGTTGTATTGCTATAGTAATGTGACATACAGATGTCAGTGTGGTAAGGTTTAAGGGCCACATGTCAGGGTGGGTGGGGCAAATGCGCTCCTGGGGCTTAGGGTGGAGGCTGTATTACAGCCAGGTATGTGACTTTTAAATATTAATATTCTGTCTTTTATTAAGTCTTTTATTAAATCTTTTATTAAGTCTTTTATTAAGTCTTTATTAAGTCTTTTAATTAAGAATTAACCCCGGTCATCCTACATTGTTTAATCGCACATATGTGCTATAAGATATGAGTATAAATAAAACATATGAAAGTATAGATCCATGTTTGGCAGTTTGAGGGGTTAATAATATAACAATATATCATCAAGTGTCGCAAAATAAAAAACATAGCAAGTAAAAATGGCACAAACTATTATAAGTGTTGCTGATAATCTAAAGATTGGTTAATTCAGGCATGAAATGGGCATATAGGGCTGTGTATAGCGTATATGTGATGTATGTATGTATGTATTTATAGGCTGATTACCGAAGTAATCGTTGTGATAGGCCATCATAGGCCCTCATAGGCCCTTTACAATGCTAGCCTATTAATGTGGTTAACATGACAATATGATTAGCCTCACTTCTATGGGGTGGGGGAAACCCACCTCGTGTGGAAAACCCACCGAGTCTGGGTAGACAATTGAGCTTTTTCCTTTCACGCCCCTCGTTCCAAATGTCTACATATGACCTACATATTTCACACACTCTACTAAGTCTATGATAGGTCCATGTTTATTTACAATGAGATGACGACATAGCGGGAAAGTCAGCGACATAGAGAACACATATAGAGCATCTGAAGCACAGCAAACGTCAGAGGGAAAAAAGCCCCAGCAGAACCACACCGCAAGGGCTACCCAGACCCCCATGGGATTTAAGGCCTTTTCAGCCCGAAAAATGCCACAGTTAGTATACCGGTTACAGTGGGATTTCAACCAGGGACCGCTGGATTCAAGGTCAAACACCCTAATCACCACGCCAGCTGCCCCCTTAGCGTATATGCGATATATACACGCATGATAATCTATCGTGAGTGGCCGTCAGTCCTTGTTAGGGTTAGTTAGAGCGTGTCAGATGAGATTATTACAAATTTTAGGTGATGTTTCGGTCAAGCGCCACTTTGCGACTATCACGTTGCATTAGGGACGTAACTTAGTTAGTGGGTGGAAGTGTCGGGTCGAATCAGGCTACTGATTCACGAATTGGGGATTGGTGCAAGTCAGACAAAGTCCGGGGATGGGAGTTGTTTAGTTCGATTGCTCTTTAAGAGGAGACTGGTACGCCTCTGACCTCGTTACGTTTTCAGAAAATATTTGTGGAACACGAGAGAGATAGCTCGAATAGATTAGAGGCAACAGATGACTATTAGTCTTTTAGGTAGAATGCCGAACGTGGCATCGACCAATAAGGTCGCAGCAACCGTTGATATCCTTTAACGAATCTCGTTATTGTCTATTCAGCGTCAGCGTTGATCCATCATAACATCAAACATTACAGTGTTGTAATTGCTTCATCACAACATCAAACATTACAGTGTTGTAATTGCTTCATCATAACATCAAACATTACAGTGTTGTAATTGCTCCATCATAACATCAAACATTACAGTGTTGTAATTGCTTCATCACAACATCAAACATTACAGATTTCCCACGAATTATTTCCACGAATTAATTCCACTAGTACTTAACATTCGTCCAATTCCACCAGAGGAATCACGATGGAACATCTCGAACAATGGCTCGAGAAAAAATAATCGGCGTTCTACCGGATTTGAACGCGAGACCCAATGATGTAATATCAGTACCCTTCGAACTGGCGATATTACCAACATATACCAAACTGTAAATATATTTAACTGTTTTGGTTTCCACCAATTTTCTAGTAAATTTGATATCCACAACCTTCAGTACACCTCTGGAATCACCTCAAATCACACAACACCTTCACAGGTCGACTAAAAACACTTTTCTACATAAAATTATCCATTGAATTGCTGTCAGTTTTTTCTTGTAAATTTGTAAATATTTTGTACATCGAGTATGTAAATACTTTTTACTTATTTTTTTTGTAAATGTGACCAATCCAGGGGAATCACCTCCGATTCAATACTTTTTGATAAGCTGCGCTATACAAATATCTCATATTGTCTTTATTATTATTATGATTATTATTATTATTATTATTATGATTATCATTATAATTACACACTCACAATTGACCAATCAGATTGCTCCGTATGCAAATTTGGTTACATGAATACAATCAGCGTAAGTTATGTGGTTTTGGTTTTACTTCATTTCTAGAGTGATCCTCCTCCAAGATATTCTCACCATACGACACTTCACAGACTCATGGCTGACCAATCAGATCGCGCCACATGCTCCTCTCCACATCTCGTACCTTCATCACATGAAACAAGGTCAGATTTTAGTTATATATTAGTCATATTAAACATGAATTATCAATGAGCCAATAAAATTTGTTCATGATGCTGTGAGATTTAAATACAAAAAGTTCACATTTCTCTTTGTGATGTTTTGTAGTTTTGTGGCTAGATCATTACACTTGAGTTTCAGAAAGACCATGGTTGAAGTCTGCGGTCTTGCCAGGAAACTACAGTCGCATTTCTTGAGCAAAAATCGCTTTGGATTTTACTGCCTGTGAACTGGGACGGCCTGTTTTTCTGGTCAAGTAGGGCTTCTTTAGTCTGGTCTGGCTGGGTCGGGGGCTGATAGCACCATACATGGTCTCCTTTGACACTCTCATCTGACACTCTCTTCCCTGACACTCTCTCCTCACACTGTATCTCTCCTCACACTGTGTCTCTCCTCACACTGTGTCTTTCCTCACACTGTGTCTCTCCTCACACTGTGTCTTTCCTCACACTGTGTCTTTCCTCACACTGTGTCTCTCCTCACACTGTGTCTTTCCTCACACTGTGTCTCCCCTCACACTGTGTCTCTCCTCACACTGTGTCTCTCCTCACACTGTGTCTCTCCTCACACTGTGTCTCTCCTCACACTGTGTCTCTCCTCACACT